>BHDV01065522.1:115393-139090 GCA_005406045.1 Adoxophyes honmai
ATCTAGCAGCAGGGGGTCCACCAAACCCAATAAAAGTTTGGAAGGGGTCTACGAGTAAAAAAAGTTTGGGAACCTCTGAGATAGACAGTACTTACGTGTTTAGTACTTCTTCACTAATTTCACAAGCTCAAGAGGATTGTTGTTTTCCTTGTCTTTAATCAATGCAAATCGAAAGTAGTTTTGAATGTACATACGTACAATCACACGTGTGTTCCCAAATGGGGTAGGCAGAGCACACAAAAAGTGACTGACAAAACTATGATTATGACTATTTCACGCTCTGCAGCCGCTTCTAGGTTTGAAAGCAGATCGAAGAGTTATAATAGTGACAGGTTGCTAGCCTGTCGCCTAAAGCATACCTTAGTCTCTTCGCTTTCTGTCGCCTCTTCCGACATCCACGGAAGAAATAGATAGGGATTATTCTAAACCCGACACCACACAAAGTTATAAAAGGATGACTGACTTCATTTAAACCTCTAGCAAATTCCTAGCTCTACATGCAAGGTGTCTTGGCAATCAGTCCGGCGCAGCTGTCCGGCAGGGGAGCCGGACACGGCTTACCGGATCCGTACAAGCTTTCTTGGACACATTTCTGGAGTAATTGATCTGCTATTAATTAAATTAGATATCTTAGTAGGGCTTAAGATGGTCGCTTCTGGATGGAATGATGCCTACCTTTCTGCTTGTGTTGGTGTCATAAGAGGCGATTAAAGGTGTAGGCATGTCTACATACTTATATACAATCACGCTTGCTTACCCAAATGGGTAGGTAGAGCGTACGAATCGATATACAAATATAGAAAAAAAGCATTGCTAAATCTAGGTTAAGTAAAGTTTTGTGTGCTTCATCTATAGATTCTATACCATTTAGGAACACAAGTGTATACTTACCATAGCGATACATTACGAGCATACTTGTATACATGTAAAATAACTTTGATTACAAGAGCTACGGTACAAGAGACACACAGACATATCAAACGTATAATTATATTTTTTTCATTGGTCAAAATAGGCTACCAGCCTATCGTCTTTAATATACCTTTACCTGTATTCCTCAGTCGCCTTTTACAACACGGAAGAAATGGAGCGGTGTTATTTAAACCCGACACCACACAGGTATTTAAAATTGCGTATAAATGAATAATTATTCCCAATAGCCAATGGCCTATTAAAGAGCGATAAATAAAAGCTATCGCAGCGAACGCGCTGGCCGACGGCCAGCAACGCCTGCTTGTTAATGGCACGCTTTAATTTGTTGCCCGCGCGTGGCTTGCCTTATACACGATAATTATCGTTGCAGGCGTTGAATAAAAGAGAAGTAAAGTAATAGTTATTTTTGTGAATGCAGAAAGTAGATGATTTGTGATGATGAAATATTATGTTGCGTAGAATCTTTTTGCATATTTTTAGGTAAAAATATTGGTGACAGAGGTATAATAATGACAGGTTGCTGGCGTATCGCTTAAAGCGTACCTGTAAACTTAAAGTCACAGACTACGCATATACGATAATATTTGATCTGCGTATAAATGCCAACTTTCCATAATGTCGGTGCCAACAGATACTTGACGGCAAATCAGCGCTCTGTGTGTTAGCTCATTGAATTGTAGGGAGCTATATTGACAGATATCTGTTCAGTAACAGATATCTTACCGTATCTGCTTAGTGAGCGACGCGCTTAATTCCTTAGTGACTAAGGCTTAGTCACGACATCCGCGGAAGAAACGGAGAGATGTTGTTCTAAGCCCGACGACATACAGCTAACGTTTCACGAAAATAGTATTGCTTTTTAGGGTTATTTACACAAAGGGTGAAAACGGGACACGGGACTCTATCTGTCCGTCCGTCCGTTCGTCTGCCACCAGTCTATATCTCACGAACCGTTCTAGATAGACTATTATTTACATTACACAGATTATGATTTCCATTTCCGTTATAACAACAAAATACTACAAATAAAATAAAGTAATAATTTACGAGGATCTCCCATGCAACAATCGTGAGTTTCTGCTGTTTTTGGTATGGAACCCATCGGAGTCCGACTCGCTCTTGGGTGAATTTTTTTTACTGGGCTACGCGTCCGGGCAACGATGGCTGTCCCACTGTCACCCCGCATCGCACTGCGTCCGTATTAAACGCATAAATCAGGGAGACGCGACATTTTGTCGCAACGAGTCGCGACAGATTTAGGGTCGTCATCAAACTGCGGAATGCGTAATTATTTCAATGTCGATTGTACATTCGTTTTCAGAGCATAAGTGAAGTTGTTACGTTTTTATAGTGTAACTTTTTTTTTCTACGATTCATCTTACTGTCAAAAGAGTTATTTTGTAAATCTTTCTGATGTCTCCAATAAGGGTCAATTCCCACCAAAAAGAGCAGCGCAGCGCGGCGTAGCGCAGCGACCCGCTCCGTGGAATGAGAATTTCAACTTTATTTTCATTACAATAAGACTTATTATCGCATGAGAAACTCTAACGATGCGGGCGCATGCCCGCGTATCCATGGTAATAACAACGCATTCCATAAACGAAGCCGTGCGACTGCGCGAGCCTTCGCAGGAATGCCCGGAGATGCTCGAGCAGTCGCGACGGCCGCTGTCAATACATATGTCAATATGTCAATAATTATGTAAATTCCAGCGACTTCCTACGCATTCCAGCGGCTTCTCGAACGGTCGCAGGAATCGTCGCGCATTCTCCACGGAGCGGGTCGCTGCGCTACGCCGCGCTGCGCTGCTCTTTTGGTGGGAATTGACCCTAAGACAGTAACAGAATAGGGATGATAACAGGGTTAAAAATATATCATTCTAATTAGTCCGTAAGTTATATTTATGGACAAAATGAGACACATATTTTTTAGTTTATCAAATATTAATTCGAAAAAGGTACACATCATCAAACTTCCTGAGTGGGGGCTGGTGACGTCACGTTTGAGTAAAAATTGTACTCAAATGTGACGTCACGCGAAATTAGTCACTGTATTATCGGCATTTTTCGTCTGTGAAATAAAAGAAAAAATATGGGTACAATATTTTTTCGTAGTCTATCTGACGGACTAAATAGTTTTTTCTAGTCATCTAGCCTATTATGTAGACTATCTCGCGCGTATCTCTAGTCGCGCCTTGCTGTGCCATGTGGTGTCGGGCTTTTTTTTTAAATAGAGTGATTTTTTACCTGTGTGGGGTTGGGATAGGATAAAAACTGTCCATTTCTTCCGCGGATCTCGCATGAAGCAACTATGAAAATAGGTTAAGGTATATTGGTGACAAGCTATCTATCCTACGCTAGTGTACCTACCATCACGAACAGGGATTGTTGAGCCACTCACCTATGTTCGTAACTTGGTCGTGTAATCCTAATCCAATAGCTGACATCTAGTCGGTCACATCGGTCATTGATTACACGTCTAAATTGCGAACAGTGGCAAGTGTCTCAACAATCCCGGTTCGTGACTGTATATATTTGTCTCCGGAGTCGCTGTTAAAGACTGTGGTGGTACCAGGATCGCATAGACAGCAGGAGCCCACGTACCACCGCGAACAGGGATTGTTGAGCCACTCACCTATGTTTGTAACTTGGTCGTGTAATCCTAATCCAATAGCTGACATCTAGTCGGTCACATCGGTCATTGATTACACGTCTAAATTGCGAACAGTGGCAAGTGGCTCAACAATCCCTGTTCGTGACTGTACCTAAAATGTGGCGTGTATGAGTTACTAAATAGTTTTAACTATTCCATGTGCAACTTCTAACTGCTTCCAGCGTTGAACAACCAAAGCACAAGTTCTCACACGCCCGTGCCGTGGAAGTTCCCCCATACATCACAGCAGTTCACAATTAACTCTGCCATAAATTATTGATATCTGTTATTTATTGCCGATATTCAGCCCCCTAATTATTGGGTGGGAAGTGGAAACTGGACGTATTTGGCTTGAGGTTTTTGTCTTGTACTGAGTATTTGTAGGGTAGAGTGTTGAACTAGCGACTTGCTCCGGCTTTGCACGGGTGAAATGCTAATTTCAATATACTATACGTCACATTAGAATCCATTATGATACAACCTAAACACTCAATAGTTATTTTTCCATACACATGTTTGATTGTAAATTATAATTTTGGTGTTGTTACCTAGACTTTTGCTAACTTGTTTTTTGTAAGTATGTATGTATGAATGTAACTCTTTATTGTACAGAATAAACATGACAGAATAACAAACAAAAAAGAACACAAGTACAAAGGCGAACATATCCCTTAAGGGATTTCTTCTTCCTGTTTATACTAACTAGCAAAAGTACACAAAAATAATTGACAGAAATATTTAAAAATTTAAACTAAAATGTCTTTGTCTTAATAATAGAAACTAACCTGGATTAAAGGTTTACTCTATCTCGATGTTTCCGTTGAAATTCTTCTGTAAATTTGAAATAAAAACGTACCTGAAAAGAGAGAAAAAAAAACATTAAATATTTTAATTATTTCGAAACCAAAAAGTATTTCACTTGACAACAACTACTGCTATATTCAAAACTTTAAAAAGAACACACACGACATAAGGTTAATAATTCGCGCGGCGGACTTATTACCGTGACAAATGTCTCTCAGCTGACGCTCTGTCTAATGAAGAGTAATCCGCGCCTGACGCGGATTAGCGATGCGATGCGTGTGCGCGTGTCCACCGACCGCCACGACACGGGCAGTTTGAAAAGGAGATTCAAAAATCAACCCTAATTCTATTCTAAATACTGCATTCATACATCAAGCATTTAAATATTTTAAGAAATATTTTGAAAACCTGATAGTGACAATCGTCAATTTTGAGTCTTAGTTTCATCTACAGACATGAAATCATGTTACAGATCCCGGAAACTAACTTAGCTAAATCTTAAGTAGTGCGCCGTGTAAGTTCGCGCATCGCTTTTCCATGGAAAAACGGTTTTTTTTATGGAAAAGTGTTTCGCGAACTTACTCGTTCTACTTAAAACTTTTGCCAAGTTAGATGCCGCTGGCTCTCTTTCACTTTATTCATAATCATCAATATCTTCATAGATGCTCGTTGGTTCGTGCTTTGTTTCTCGTGGTGCAATGGAAAGCGGCCCATCCTCAGGGATGCAGTAACTTAGCATGCTAATGCTACTAAGCGCGGGTAATGCAACAATTAACTGCTGGGGTTAGAGCTGTTTATATCAATATGGCGCTAATAATATAGGGACCGAGTGAAGACAATGCCATTAATATTGAACCCTAAAAATATGATAAAAATGGCCACAAAATGAATGGTCATGGTGTTGTCTATGTAGAGTTTCATGTGCTCTGCCTACCCCATTGGGAATACAGGCGTGATGTATGTAGGTGTATGTAATATTTGAGTCTTTCGGCAGCCACTTCTAGCATAGTTTTAGGTATGAAAACAGATGGAATGGGTATAGTAGAGACAGTTTGTCAGCCTGTCAGCCTTAAAGCTATTTCCTAAGTCGCCTCTTGCGACATCCACGGAAAAAATGGAGAGGTTTTATTCTTAAACCGACACCAACGGATTCTTGAAATTCTGCGGTAGTCTGCTGTAACAGTGCTAGTGTAACCTACCAGGATACTATAAAACGAAAGAGTCATAAAAATAGGAATGTTTAACCAACGAACTGAAGCAATGTCGGTGACCCCAAGGCCGCGAGGCATCCGTTTGGCAGCTACGTGTTACCAGACGTGCATACACAAAATAAGTACCTGTGACTAGAATTATAATAACTTTTAGGCAAATATCAAAAGTACAACCGACGTATAAAAGTGAAACAGTAAGGAAATTTGAAGAAGATGAAGCCTTTTGAGCCTAAATTTAATACAGAAGGTCATCCAACTGGCTTAGTGCGACGAGGCACGAGTTGAGTCGCGCGCGAGATAGATTATGCTTGTCACTGTTTTTAAAGACGTCGGAAATTGATAGGTATAGTCAGAACGAGAAAGAACTTGGGTCCTAGACGAAGGGAGAAGGACTAGCCTGAACATGTCGAGCTAAACGTCATTTTATCCGTGTAACTTTCATGGCAAATGCGAATTCAGTAAGTGAATGAAACATTGCTTGATTGCTTCTGATATTTCATGCAAAATGATAACTACATTGAACATTCCAGCTGAGAACACTAGTGTGAATGAAATACGCGACCCACAACTTTTAATTAGATATCGTACTCTACACTTATCTGGCAACGCACGTCCCTAAACCATGCAACAATGTCTCATTCATGATCTTATAATTACCACATCCGTACCAACGTTCAATTAAATCACCTTTAATTTTCCCTAATGAGTCTAAAATCTCCCATAAATACTTTGGCTTTGTGCTCTGGCAACACACGCTACGCTGCGCTTGACAAGATGGCTGCCACCACAAAATGGCGGATGCTCGTACTGACGCTCTGTTTGGCGGGAGTGTGTAGAGTGGAGTCGTCAGCTGATATTATGAAAAAACTTACGACGGGGTTTGCTACCGCATTGGAGAAATGTAAAAATGAGGTGAGTAGAATACGATTTTATATTGTTTTAAGGGTTTTGATTCATATTGTTGCCTTATTTTTAACGCGAATCTCCTAACAAGTGTCATATGTAACAGTCTCTTTAGTATTATTTTAGAATGCCATTGCCAAATAAGATCTGCTTCTCAAACATCTTGTATTTCATTAAGCATTTTCATTTTGGTATAACAAAATAAGAGAAAATAAAATACTTGTTTACGTTCATGCTAACCGATAGCCGATGTGCTGAGGCAAAGATTGAAGGTTTCAATTTCAAGGAAACAACATAAACATTTAGAAATACTTTACCCACATAGTGCGGGATAATTAAAATTTAACTAAACAAATGTGTAAATCAGAACGATAATGGAGTAAATTTTGTAGCTGAACCTCCCAGACGCAGTGATGCAGGACTTCTACAACTTCTGGCGCGAGGACTACGAGCTGGTGAACCGGGACATGGGGTGCGCCATCATGTGCATGGCCAGCAAGTTCGACCTGGTCACTGAGGAGCAGAAGCTGCATCATGGGAACGCTCATGAGTTTGCCAAAGCACATGGCGCTGGTGAGTCATCATCATTTCAGCCATAAGGCCGTGGTCGCCTTCACCCGCCGCCCGCGGCCGACAACGGCCCGCAGCCCGCGGTGTCTGATTGGTATGTTCGGGAATGCTCGGGAGTGGTCGTTTTCGCCCGCCGCGTGCGGCGTTCCGTTTACTACTATTATTCAGACGCCGCGGGCGGCGGGCCGTTGTCGGCCGCGGGCGGCGGGTGAAGGCGACCACGGCCTAAGACATCCACTGCTGAATATATCTGTTTTCAAATCTGAATTTTTGCTAGAAGTGGCTGTGAAGCGTGAAGTAGTCATAATCATGGTTTTGTCTATGTCTATTACCGTGTGGTGATTTAGAATAACGCCTCTCCATTTTTTCCGAAAATGTCGTAAAAGGCTACTAAGGAAATAGTTTAAGGTACGCTCTAGGCGACAGGGTTGCAATCTGTCACTCTTATACCTCTTGCATTTTCAACCTAAAATTATGCTAGAGGTGGTTGCGAAGCCTGAAAAAGTCATGATTTTGTCTATGTAAAGTTTCGTGTGCTCTGCCATTCCCCATTTGGAATTATATGAAACAAACCATCATAATATCCGATTAACTCTATAGCAAATAATTGAAGAAAATCTTTGTAAAAATGGTTTTAAGGACATCATTGACTTGAAGATGCGTTCAATCTTTCCCAGACGACGGATTGGCGAAGCAGCTGGTGACGATGCTTCATGAGTGCGAGACGCAGACCTCCAGCATCAGCGACGACTGCAGCCGGACCCTGGAGACGGCCAAGTGCTTCCGGAAGAAGATCCATGACCTCAAGTGGGCACCCAGCATGGAGACCATTCTTGAAGAGGTTATGACTGAAGTTAAGGCCTAATCCTGTGAACTTTCTTGATGACATCTTCTTCTAGATATTTCCTTAGTTGGCTTAGCATAGCAACGTGTAAGGTAACATGCGATAGACTATCAGTCACTTTCTGACGTCTCTAGTAAGACAGTGATAGTATAGTCTATCTCGCGTGTATCTTTACTTGCGCATTGCTGTGCTAAGTCGACTGCTTCCTTTATGTTTCTATCTCCACGAAAATTTACTTTAAAATCAACAAAGATAATGGGAGTTGCTTATGTAAGTCTAATTAGATTTATACTCCGCAACGTCTTTCGGCAATTTTTACTATCATCTTTAGCATTGTTAACTACTTACGCTGTAAAATTGTTTTTAGATAAATTTTCAGTATCATTCTTTTAGCTAAGAGTCAGGTCACGCTTCCGCCGTCGCGTGCATCACATTTAACCGACTAATCACCAACTTGATCACCTATTGGTGATTACCAATCGCCGTCCGCGCACGTGATTAGTAGCTCAGTATGTAGTGAAGGCGGCGGTAGGGCATTACTTTGATATATTCTTCAGAAAGTAATGCGTCATAATTATTTATAGTTTTCAGTTCATCTCAATTTGTAATCTTTATATTTATTAAAAAGTTCTCAACGATGTACCTCTTTCCCGCGACCCATGTAATGCCAAACGGACTTATTATTTTGTAAGATGAATATAGTCTTCTAATTTATTTGGAAATATAGTCAGCCAAAGAAGCTCTGTAATATCTTGATTGTGTTTCATATAACCAGTATTTCTTTGTAGACTATACAAATAAATTCTTTCGTCAGCCACAAGTCTTAGAATAAATAAGTCACCATAGTATGTTTAAGATTTATTCCGCACTATGTTATGTTGTTATATTCCTCAAATTAAAGCAGGTTATGGTTAGTATAAACTGTTTTTCTCCCTTTTATTTTGGAAACCTTTTTTCGGCGAAATTCAGAACCAGATGTACTTATTAATTCTACATCTAAGGGTCACTTTCTTGAATGAATTAAATACTGACTTTAGTGACACTAAACCGAGATACAAGGCAATCTGTAAGTGGGATTAAGTATTAAAAATTACAATCTCATATCTTCTAATTTGTTACGCATAATTGTAATTACCTAATCAGTTCAAAAAACAAAGAAGACAGAGGTAATGTCTTTTGATGTAATTGATATTGTGACACAATAATTTATGAAAAAAGTCTTACAATTCAATAGCCAGTAGGTATGTTTCACAGACACATAATCCTCTTGTTATATCTAGGATAATCCAAAGACAAAGTATTTCCCCAAATAACGGCAACGGAGGAACATGTGTGTTTACTGATTCAATAAATCCGAGAACCCAAACATTTATAAATCTTATCGATATAATAAAAAGAAAACGGTTCTGTTCAGAGAGGGGCGCGAGAGAACACATCTGGTGTGGAAATACCAGCATTTGTGCAAGATACTAGGGGAAAATTCAAAGTAAGCAATGAAAACTTTAAAAAAATATTAGTTTTATTATCTGAATGTAAATTAATTTGAATGTAAAAAAAAAAATAGGTACATACTTATTTGCTTTCGCCAAAATAACGTTGTTAGTAAAAATATTACTTTTTACTCGATGTATAGCGAAGAATACCTTGTGAAAAAAATAAAATTGCGTAGAAAATTCCATAGGGGGTATTATTATAAATTCGATTTTATCTAATGTTATCGTTGTATTCGAAGATTTCCCTAAAAATTGTTTGTCTCATACAGGAAATAATATCACACGCTCCGTTCAATATAAATTCTGTAAAAATGACAGAAACATTGATTTAAAAATGCCAGTTTTGTAAACAGAATCTTAACGCCTCTTGACTTTTAACCCTTAATTTGGCAAGAATTAAAAAAGTCGTGAATTCGAGCCTCCTCGCAGGGAAACTAAGTCAAAAATTTTAGTTACAAAAAAATAAAAAAAAAGAACATTTGACAATGTACATCATGATGTACACTGCCAAATTAAGGGTTAAAATGTAACTTTCTCTGCTTCTCTTTGCTTCTCTCTCCTTCTGGCAATGGGGTAGCAGAGCGCGAGCACAGGTGCTAGTCTGTCGCAAACAATCATTACTGTAAAAGAATGGGAGAAACTGAAGAACCTTTGTTTATGTACACATCGTTGTAAGTATACGAGTATTCAAGTTATGTTGGCACTGAAAACCTAAGCTGAGTATACCTAAAGATGGTCTCGTACTGAAATTCATAACAATTTCATTTTATCTTTCCGTGTGATGTAAGGTTAAGAATAACACTTTTTCAATTCTTCCATGCATGTCGTAAGAGTATTTTACGCGACAGGCTTGCTACCTGTCACTGAAGTACCTAACTCTTAACTTAAAACCTTAAAATATGCTGGAAGTGGTCACGTGTTTTGAAATGATCATGGTTTTTACAATGTAGCGTTTTGTTTGCTCTGCCTAACACATTTGGGAATACAGGCTTGTCATTTAAAACGACCGTAATTCCGACCGCGATTGACAAAAGCCGTTTGTGTCTGTTTCTTTATGTCCATCATTACAAGTAACAAAATTGCAAAGACCCTTAATTAACTAAAACTCAATACAATCAGGTCTTTGAGATTGCTTATCAAACAACCCTGCCTAGAGACCATTGTCAAACGACAGCTTTATGAACCTAGTCTAGGATTTAAGACCTAACTTACTTAGTCTAGCTTTACAATCGTTAATTTAATTTGAAAACGTAGCGTTAACTATTTAACATAGAGCTTCAAATCCTTTGTAGTGATTCTCCTGAGTAAGCAAGTTCACCCAAAATCAAACAATATCTGAAACAAGCTACAGTCGAATTTTGTTTATCATGATCGCCAAATGTGATCCAACTTTGCCATGCAATATATTTCTCTAAGGTTGAAGGTTAAGGGTTGTTTTGCTTTGCAGTGTTGAGGGGTCTTACGTCAATTTACGCTTGACTATTGACTATCGCGGTATCGCTTTTCGATTAAGACCTAAACGTATTGTTAGGTCTAGCCAATTGTTCTGTCTAGGTGATAAGAGAGTTTATGTCTTAGTGCGTTAGGTGATTTATATCATGCAGGCGGTATTGGATACAAGTGGTTTAGTATTATGGGAGTACGAACAAGGGTACCTGATAAATGCTCGTAACATAGGTGCATACATACAGTCCAGCTGTAATCCCAAATGTGGTAAGCAAAGTAAAGGAAACATTGTACAAGAACATGACTATTTCGTATTTCTTAGCGACTTTTAGGCTCAATTCACACCAGAAGAGCAGCGCAGCGCGGCGTAGCGGAGCGCAGTTTCAGTGTCATGAGAATTTCAACTTTATTTTCATTACAATAAGACTTATTATCGCATGAGAAACTCTAACAATGCGCGTGGAAGCCCGCGGATCCGCGGGAATTCCAGCGCATTCCATAAACAAAGCCGTGCGACTGCGCGAGCTGTCGCGGGAATGCCCGAGGATGCACGAGTAGTCGCGACGGCCGCTGTCAAAGTCAAGTCAAAGTCAAAGTCAAATCATTTATTAACGAGAACTACGGTATTTTACAGCTGGTACATACATTCATCACAAGATTGATCATCATAGTTCACCATAATAGTGGTATGCAAATATTAGTTATACATTATTGCTGTCAATATCCCGCTCACAGATCTTGGACTTCCCGCGCATTCCAGCGACTTCCTGCGGATTCCAGCGGCTTCTCGAACAGTCGCAGGAATCCTAGCGCATTCTCCACGGAGCGGGTCGCTCCGCTACGCCGCGCTGCGCTGCTCTTCTGGTGTGAATTGAGCCTTAGAGCTACTCACATTAAACACACACCAAAAGAAACATACATGCTTGCAATTCTAGTTCCAAAGTCGCCTCTTACAACATCAGGTGTTATTTTAATACGACGCCACACAGAATCAACAAAAATAATTCTGAGCGTTATAATTTAAATAATGATTTATTTATAAAAGAAAATATAAAATTTTAATAGTATGTAAGTAGTTTACACGGCATTACAACAAATAACGTTGATAAACTGTCAAATAAAATAAATATAACAATAGATCCGGCCTGATAAAACGCGGCATCAAAGCAAGAAAATAGAAATGCATAGTCTGAGGTTTGACATTCAGTCTTTATATAATTTAAAAAAGAGATGGACATATGTATCCATATATCATTTTCTTTCAGTTACTAAAATAATTAAAATAAAAAAAAACTAATGATTTCCAACCTAAGCGGACTACCGGATAAGAAAACTAAAATTGCTAATTAATAAAATAAACATCAATACACATAGATTTTTTCTTAAAACGGTACTCGTTACATATAGAAGACAACCTTGGACGATTTAAACTTTATAGGGTCAAAACATCAGGTACCGATACCGATAAAAGGTTACAAGGCTAATCTAAACATCAGTAAGGACTTCAGTGATGATCACGTCCATCTTCGGAGCCCAGTTGAGCTGATGGATGTTGGTCCTGAAGCACTTGGCTATCTCCAGAGCCTTCATGCAAAGGTCTTCCATGGCATCGTGGGTCTTTTCGCATTCGTGGAGAATCGCCACCAGCTTGGTAGCTACATCGTCGTCTGGAATGGAAATGGTGGTGTAGTGGTTGGAACTGATGGTGGTGGATGGTCAACTTGTTTAGTGGTTCTTTCACACCAAATCCTTCAAAAAGTCCAAAAGGATGGACACTCTCGTTACAAGCAATATCTCGAAAACTCCAGATTGGATTTGGAATGAAATGAAAAAAGAATTGCCACAAAGACTGACGGGATGAACTTAACGTCCGTTTGAGAGCTACGATGTCAAAGATAACCAGACAATGGATTTAAAATTACTGAAGAATTATCTTCAGTAAGTTTAACGCCAATGTATGGTTACCTGTGACATTGCCAAAATTTAATGACCTTTAAATGCTGAATAGCTAAGTCCACACCAGTGCGCTTTCGCATTCACCTTGTGTCTTCCTCTGACGCATGCCCGTGCAACCACCAACAACAGCGCAAGCCGCCAGCGCATCTTCATTGAGAGCGGATCTAGTTTCAGCGCATGAGCTATGGTTGCACTGGCATGCGTCAGAGGAAGACGCAAGGTGAACGTGAAAGCGCACTGTTGTGTACTTAGCTAATGTTGTGCTAGTATTACAAGTCATGACAGGTATCACTTAAAGCGCCCATGCCATATTTAGCCCGAAAACCTCGTGCATCAGCTTCCCTAGGAATGAGAAATGATGGCGGGAGATAGTACGTACAACGACAAGCAATGTCATCCCCGCCTTCCCTACAGTCCTCGCTGGCATCAGTAGAACCTCGCCTCTACCATCGCTTCTCACTTCTAGCAGGAAACTTTTGGTGAACTTGACTCCTCCTTAGCACTGACTTTAGTATCTACCGCCCGTAAACTCTACCTAAAACGTAAAACCTACCAGCTCCATGTTTAACAGCAAAATCTTCTGCATTTCCGTGATGAATCTTCCCGCTGGTGTCGATAAGCTCCAGCTTTTTGCTCATGCAGACAATAGCGCAGCCTGTGTCGCGGTTCAAAAGGGCGTAGTCTTCCTTCCAGTAATGGTAGAAGTCGTTGATGATGTTGTCTGGGAGGTTCAGCTGGAGGAGAGACCAGGATCACATGAAGTGAAAGGTGGTATATACGCGAATGTAGAAATGACAAGTTTGATAGAGAGGTTTGTGAGGTCAGCGGTGAAGTATCAGAAGTTAGAGGCGCCTGAACTTTTTCATAAGCTAATTCATCTATTTCACGATAATTTATAACTTTTGTTATAAGTTTTGGTTTAAAGTTAGTTAAAAAAGGTATAATAGTGACAGGTTGCTAGCCTGTCGTCTACAGACAGTGTACTAAATGAACTCATTTCCTTCACTACTTCTTATGATTTCCATGGAAGTCAAATTTTTTAACCCAACCACGTCATGGACAAAATGATTTCGTTTAATAATGCATTGTTTCTTTTTTTTTCATAGGATTTAATAGTTAATATTTTGCTTGACGATTCTAGTTCCAAAGAACACGAAGAATTTATACAAACAAATAAGAACTCACAAAATAAATCAACAAACACACAGCATTAAAATACTTAAAACATGTTCACCTCTTTTTTGCATTCCTCGAGTACTTTAAGGAAACCCGACGTCAGATCCTTCATGGTATCCGCAGAAGAGTCTATCTCGCTCACGCTGGCCCCCAGCACCACGAGTGCGAGAAAGAGAGATAAACGAGCCATTTTAGCCGCGAATCTTCGCAAAAAGTGGTTCGAATGACTCTGATGGCTGTATATAAGCGGTTTATGAGTATGGGAGGGTTTTTAATTGCTAGTTTGGTTGGTGATTGTGTTAAATAGTGGTTTGGGCACGTGAGTTTGCCAAGGTTGGAAATAAGTGTAATGTTGCTACAAAGTCTTTGGAAAAATGGAGGGTATGGTTGAGGATTGCTAAGTAAACATTTCCGCTTGACGGGACAAAAACAAATCTTTGATGAAGTGCACGTTACACATAGGTAATGCATATACCTATTTATATCACGTAAGCAGAGCACATGAATCGTTACATAGCCATAGAACTGTGATTTTGTGCATGATGACAAAAACGTGTAAGTAACTATCTTTTTTTATTCAGTTTAGCTCAACATGGGTCGCCTGAACAGAGCAGTGGCGCACAGAGTGCCGTATTGGTAACAGACGTCGGCGTTGCGGCTGCTAGAAAAAGGGCTATGGACTAGCCTGAAAAAGAATGAGCTAAACTCTATTAAAGATGTGAGGTTAAACGAATAAGTTTTTTATGATTATTCTAATTTGTTGAATCTGACAAAGAAAATAGGTTCAGTAATATTATAGGTGACAGACTAGCATTTTGTCACTATTGTATCTAAGTATTAACTTAAAACCTAAGAATATGCTAGAAACGGCCACAATACGTAAAATAGTCTTGGTTTTGTCTATCAAACTTTTTGTAAATACAATAGTGACAAGTTGCTAGCCTGTCGCCTAAAGCATATATTATCTAAACTTATTGAAATTTAGGAAGAAATTGAGAAGTTCTAAACCCGACACCAGACGGGATACAGTGCGATGCTCTTTTACTCCTAGTAAGTAGTTACTGTGCTTGGTCAGGAACTATTTGTGGTGATATTCTCTATCTAGTTTTCCATACAGTACAACAGCTAATTTGAACACCTCGACATTCAGCTAGTCGAAGAGTTGATTAGTTGCATATGTTAAAGAAAACACTATTGATTTGATTACGATACGCATGTCGAACGAACCAAACCAAGTTTTACACCTGTATACATAGTTCCAATAATTAACACGAACCGCGAAAAATTCCAACAATCTTAAAAACATTTTCAATTATGCACCAAATCAATTGCTTTCGACCACGCACTTTAATGTAGAAATTGAAGAAAATGGCGTTGACAAAAGCAATATTGGTAATTTTTGTTCTGTGCCCAGGAGTAATCTTGGATGAAGACGTGATGCAGCGTATGTCATTTCAGCTCGGAGTGGCAATAGACTACTGTGAAATGAGGGTATGCATGTAGATTTTTAACATTGAAGTAAGAATCATCTTACAGAGTCCATAAGTGTAAGTCTAAGGCTCAATTCACACCAGAAGAGCGGCGCAGCGCGGCGTAGCGGAGCGACCCGCTCCATGGAGAATGCGCGAGGATTCCTGCGACTGTTCGAGAAGCCGCTGGAATGCGTAGGAAGTCGTTGGAATTTACATATTGACATATTGACATATTGACAGCGGCCGTCGCGACTACTCGAGCATCCTCGGGCATTCCCGCGACAGCTCGCGCAGTCGCACGGCTTTGTTTATGGAATGCGCTGGAATTCCCACGGATCCGCGGGCATCCGCGCGCATCGTTAGAGTTTCTCAAGCGATAATAAGTCTTATTGTAATGAAAATAAAGTTGAAATTCTCATGACACTGAAACTGCGCTCCGCTACGCCGCGCTGCGCCGCTCTTCTGGTGTGAATTGAGCCTAAGACTAACATTAAGGGTTCCTTGCCACCGGCCGCAACAACAAAACGCCGCCCCCAGCATATTTTCTGTAGTTTTCATACATTTTGTAGTCGCCGCATACAATTGACGCCGGTGGCTGCCACACGCTACAACCGTCGCAGGTCGCTTCTGTGCCGGCCATTAAACGGCTGTTTGGACTACACAAGCTTAGTGGCTGTCGCGCTTCATCTACTTTTGTAGCTGCGTCTAGCTTCTCATGGCGGCGTTTGTGGCTGTGGCCGGTGACCCGTGTGCGGTGACACTTAGTTTCGTGGAACACGCAGTCACGCGAACAGAGCGGTGACGCGTAGTGCATTCAATTTAAGATAGGTTTGTGTTATTTTTATTTTTTATCACTACTCATGGTAGTTTCAAGTTCACAAACGTAATAAAAATATCCTTTGTCGAGTAATGCAATGCCACTATGACTGACGTCCACTTTAAATAGGTTCTATGATGGGTTATTTGGTTCGATGGTTCAGTCACGAAGCGGGATTGTTGAGCCACTTGCCACTGTTCGCAATTTAGACGTGTAATCAAGGACCGATGTGACCGACTAGATGTCAACTATTGGATTAGTATTACACGACCAAGTTACAAATTTGAATAAGTGGCTCAACAATCCCTGTTCGCGATGGTACCCGTAATAAAATGTTTAAACGAAATTTTGTTATCTAAGAACGGTGTGCCAAGCGATATCGTGGGTCAAATGGCATACTTCTGGGACGACAACTTCGCGCCAACCCCAAGACTCGGCTGCCTTCTGGATTGCGCATTCCACAGACTGGAGATCTACGACAAAAATGGCAATCTGTCCATAGCGAACGGCGTCGCCTTCTTAAAAGCTAACGGAGCTGGTAATCCACAATTTCTTATCACATATACACACATTGTGTCACATATCACGCCTATGTTCCAAAATGGGTTAGGTAGAGACGGGAGAGCTGGGTAGACAAAACCATGATTATGACTACTCTTTGCAGCTACTTCAAGCATAATTTTAGGTTTGAAAACAGATGGAAGAGGTGTAAGCAATAGCGGTTTGGCCCACGTATGCGGGTATAGCGTAGCCCACATTCGTTAACTTGTAATGTATTTAAGCGACACACATTCTTCTGAAACACAAACCTGCGTATGACCCGCATCGTGAAAGTTTTCGTAGGATATGCCAAGCCAAGCCGCACCACGTGAGACTAAACTCAAAGTCAAAGTATTTATTGCAATTACATTACATCTCGAACAGTCCCCTTAGAACGACAAGGCGCGAGTAGAGATACGCGCGACATAGACTATACCTGTCACTGTCTAACTAGAGACGTCAGAAGGTGACAGATAGACTATCCCGCGCGCGACGCGACTAGACCGTGTTGCCGTACTAAGCCTACAGGTGGAATTATAGACTACCTAGTCTACATGTGAATAAAAACACCCTTATTGAATAAAAATGTCGTAGATGAAGAGACGGTGCAGCGGTTAGCCACAGCAATGGCGACGCAATGCCCGCTCGCCGCCGGGGGCTGCGCCGCGGCGCTCGCGCACGCGCAGTGCTTCCGCGCGCACGCCATGCTGCTGCAGCTGCGGCCGCGCGCCGTGCAGCGCGCGCCCACGCAGACGCCGCACAGCACGCGCCGGCGCGCCGGACTAGGTTAATAATAAACGTCTTTTTATGGATTATTGATTGGTTTTATTTTGGATAAGCGCTCCGTTTTTAAAATGTCACGCTTGTATTCCAAAATAAAATAGGTGAGCTAAAAGCATGTAAAGCTATTTGACAATTTTTTTGTATACCTATTTTATTTATTTCATTTTAGGTTTAAACACAAATAATTTGACCACAAACATGCAATCACAGCTACTGAGGTAGGCAGATAACACGAAACGCGCCTATTTCATGTTTTGCAGGCACTTTTAGCAAAATTTTAGGTTACAAAACAGATGGAAGAGGTAGCATAATAGTGACAGGGTGCTAACCAGTCGCCTAAAGCATACCTAAACCTATTTCCTTAGTAGATTATAACGACATCCACGGAATAAATGGATAGGAATTATTCTAAACCTGACACCACACGAAAAACACCTTAAATTACTTCTGTATTGTATAAAAACAAAGACGAAGCGACTGTGCATCATTTAGCTGCGGCAATGGCAACGCAATGCCCCCTCGCGGCCGGGGGCTGCGCCGCGGCGCTGGCGCACGCACAGTGCTTCCGCGCGCACGCCATGCTGCTGCAGCTGCGGCCGCGCGCCGTGCAGCGCGCGCCCACGCAGACGCCGCACAGCACGCGCCGCCGCGCCGGCCTGGGCTGACATTGTTGGCAATAAAGTCGGTCTATGGATTATTGACTGGTTTTATTTCTGCTTTATATTTATGCGCCGGGTTTTCATTTTCATATACATATAGGTATCACGGACTCTATTCCAAAATGGGGAAGGCAGAACTAATAGTACGTAGACAAAACAATGACTACATATTTTTCACGTTTAGCCACTCCTAGCATATTTGAAAGATACAACAATAAGAGCATTTTATGAGTTATCTACAATAGTGACAGGTTGTTAGCCTGTCATCTAAAATATTCCAGAACCAGACGAGAATAAAATTTAATTTTGCTATAACATGCAATTTGTAAATGTTCAAATGTAACTGTTTGTTCCTAAGTAAATTAAAAAAAAAGACAGGCCACTCCTTTTTCGCGAATTATTATTTTTTCTTATGAAAAAAGTTGTTCAGGTAAGCTTTTCGAGAGGTCTAATCTTTGTTATAGGTCGAACATATTGTCGGGTCCATGCAACTCAGTAAGACATATTGCGGCGAGTTTTAAAACGCAATGTTATTCTTGCAAGAGATCCCGTGTACACACGTCTATTATTTACAATAACCCTGAAGACCCATAAATCCAGAATTATCAAACTCCTTCAAAGTTTTTTTTTAACAGAAAAACAGACACAAAGTTAGAACTTTATTTGCTCATCGTTGGAGCCACAGACATCTCCATTCACGAGGTTGTGTGATCAGCAAAGCTGGGTGGCTCCTTGTGCTGGCTCATAACGACCTGACGGAAGCAGAGAGCGTAGTCCAGTGCTGCTTTACAGCCCGTTTTACCATGATGACAGCGCTGCAGCTCTGCTCCTAACTTCATCGCCGCAAAATCACCTGTAGATACATCACCATCAGTATGGTATATATAACATAATATACTTGGTGTCTTATAACCATAGAGGACATACCAACTAGAGAAACAATGATGGCCACCCAGTTCCGCAAACCGTCAGTTTATTTCAACTTACAAACTGTCACTGAAACTGTAAAGAGCCAATAACCATAGAGGAAAAAGCCACTGCGTTACGCGCGATCTTGGGCCGGCCAATAAGAGCACAGCGAACGCCGCCATACTTTGGCGGAATCGTCTTCGAACAAATTCAGTGACATTAGTACTCTATAGATTCGGTCCTCTATGCTTACAACATAGGTTTTTGTATAATTTTTATTATTTACCAGCTCCATTTGCTTTTAGGAAGGCAATGCCGTCAGTCACTGAAAAATGGCCGTCTTTGTCGAATACCTTCAGTTTTTTGAAGACGCACTCCAAAAGGCAACCCAGGGGGGCAGTGGGGTGAAAGTCTTCATCCCAAAAATGACGTATCTGGTCTACGACCTCACTCGACACTCCCATCTAAGCATTAAAAAAAATGCAGAGTTCCGAAAAATAGTGTCAAGCGAAAGTCCAGAGATAGACCACCCCTAGGGGTATCCCTGTGTATGTTCCAGGTTTTTTTGTTGTTTACGAGTTACATTCTTCTTGATACCTTGACCTAGTAAACATTGGCCACATAGGCATGAATTGATGAGTTTTTTTCGAATTACTTAGTCATAACAAGTACGAAAAAAATTGTAACTCGTAAAGAACTAAAATTGTATAACATTCTTGGGGGTGATTCTGATACCCCTAGGGATGGTCTATCTCTAGACTTTCGCTTGACACTATCTTTTGGGACACCCTGTTAATTGCTCGCATGGTTGTCAGTAAACTATTTAAATCGTTATCAATATTAATATTCTTCGGAACCGACAGTACCATCTTCCGCGAACAGTTATAATGGGTAAAATAGTCGGGAAACGCAATTTCGGAAGACGCAAATGGTTCCGGAGTATTAGGATAGACAGACATCAAGACCGTAGAGGAGTTGTTCAGACTCGCTATGGATAGCGTATTTAGGAAACTGACTGCCAACCTTCAGTGGTAAATTGGCGCTATAGGAAGAAGAGTTTCACGGAACCTGTGCATTTTTCTTGCACAGTCTTGTATTATTATAAAACATCACAAAATTTTCGTTTCTAATATTTAGTGTAACACGTAGTTTCTACTTTTTAAATACCAGTTAATAATAATAAAACAAAATGTGCAGTTCAACGCTAAAGTTAATTTTTTTTGTATTTGTTACATAATACAAACTACAGGACCCAGGTTGAAAATTCTCTCTTCGACAGAATTCCAATTTTTTTTAACTGTTTAAAATTACATAGTAAAAAATTTGCATTTATTACAGTTTCTGCACAATAATCAACCGCCACTCCAATCTGAATTGATACATTCTTCATCACTATTTTTGGATCGGTTAATGGTACCACTTCCTGACACAGATAAGAAATAGCAAACAATAATATTTTAGTTGGGAACATTTCTACTATGTTTCTTTTTTTGACTGAAATTGCTTGAAACTAGAATTGATTTCACATTGTATAATTGAAAATGTTTGCAGAATCGTTCGAGTTAGGAGCTTAAGTGAAAAATTATGGTAATTTCTTACGGATAACGATGTGGTAGTCTTGTGGTTATTGTCGGTATTATTTTTTGTCGTAGTTCGTAGATTTATTTCTATTTGTCTCGAATTTTGTGCGACATTATAATAACATAGATGAAAGAGGTACAAAAGCATCCCCTAACATGTATCCTCAGTCGCTTTTCAGGCCCTGCGCAGACGACAGACTATCAGCGACGGACTTTTTGGTCAGTGAAAACAGAACCTATGGAATTATATGCAGTAACGCACATGACGCGCAAAAAAATCGGCGCACAATGCATAACAATTCACGCATACTTTTTGTGCGCCGCAGACTCGATCGCACGAAAAGTATGTCGTCTGCGCTGCGCCTCATGGTTGATTATTAAACATTTCGTGTGCCTATCTGATATTCTATAATTTTAGGCGTAATTTTTTTATGAAAATGAAAAAAAAATCTGTGTAGATCGCGAACAGTTGAAAATAAAAACTAAAACTGAAACAATAAAACTTCTTTATTCATCTCAAATAAAAAAACCCCGACAAAAATCATGTTACAGAAACCAATCTAAAAAATAACGAAAAAATCAGAATACCAAGTTCTCGCCAGGTCAGAATTCAGTCAGACAACCTTGTCAGATCAACCCTTCATACCAACGCAACAAGCCCAATAGTTTCACAATCCTCTTCTGTGACAAGGTTCCTTGCATCCTAATCTAGACTTCTGCCAGCATTTCTGCCGCCATCATTTCCATGGACGGAGCCCATTTCAGCTTATGGACTTCCACCTTGAAGCATTTGGCCCATTCCAGGACTTTCATGCAGGGGTCTGCTAGATCCGGGAGTGACTTCTCGCAGTTATGGATAAGGTCCACCAATTGCTGTGCTACCGCTGGGTCTGGAATTGTTTGGTTATTTGTTCAGGAATTTATTACTTTAGACATAAAACTACCTAAGTACTTTAAGACTCACTCAAAGCGATATTAAATGGATACACTCATTATCATTTTAGTGAGGATAGCTCGACATATTTTGGGCTGATTTGGCGGAGGTTAGACGGAATTATGGGTCACGAATCAACCTGGAACCTATCAAGCTAATCACGATATAAAAACGAGAGTATACCCGTTTTATTACAGATTGGACAGGGAATAAAAAGGTAATAAATGCCATGACATTGCTAACATATTAGAAGTCCGTTGGGTTACTTAAGGAAGAATAACAGTTTACTTGAGGTGGGATTCAGTGGGAGTCGGATCAAAGATAGGATAAACCTGTATCTTAGGATTCCTGAATAAATCGCTTATAATCTTGAGTGGAGATAGCTCAACAATGGAACCAAGTTGGCACCTATCCCGGTTGGAGAAGGTCATAGATTCAGGCGACAAAATGAAGTCTCTATTTCACCAACTTCACAATTACAGTAACAAATCGAAAAAAAAAAAATCGGTAGTTCTTGATAATGAATCAAATCTGTTATCCAACAAAGTAGAAAGCGATAATCATCAAGATGATGATGTAGAGCCCTAGAGTTGTTTCTAACATCAAACGAAAGGATTGCCATTTCTCATAAGGGGGAACTCTAAAGCAATAAAATGACGTCTTAAAAGTTCTTACCAGCCCCATGCTGTTTGGCATACTCCAACGTGTTCCCATGATGCAGCTGCCCATCAGACACCAGCTCCAGTTTGCTGGAGAGGCACATCACAGCACACCCTGTGTCCCGGTTACTTAAGACGTGATCATCCTTCCAGAAGTTATTAAAGTCCGCATTGATCGTGTCTGGGAGATTCATCTGAGAACCATTTTGCAATAAATTTAAATGGTTTGTTCTTTTATTTTTTTTATTTTCAATTATCAACTTCGCAGTATTTAGGACAACTGTAGTGTTATTGTCTAACGCACCAAAAACCTAAATCGTGTTTAATTTCACAGTTTCAGTGTCAGTTTGTTTTAAAATGTACCTATCAATTTCGAAGTCAAATTAAACACGATTTAGTTTGTGGGTGCGTTAGACAATAGCGCTGCTGGTTTCTTCCTTACTCACTTGCATATATCAAAGACACTGTCCAAAAAATGGTATTTAGTACTTTAAATGCTCACCTCTTTCTTACATTCGTCCAGTCCCTTACGAAAATTCAAAGTCATGCCTTTTACAACGTCTTGTGAGGGTTCTACCGCCTGGTACAAACTCAGGCATACCGCCGCTACTAAAACTACTTTCACTCTCAACATCTTCACTAATTGTACCACTATCTGGTACAACGTCACAATTATTAGTAGACTTTGGTTTGATAGTAACTTCAACGTCTGTATCAAGTATTTCTGGTACAGTGTCAATATCAACATCATCTTCTGTTTATATAGTGTTATTTTTAATTGCTGCCTTTTTAATTGTCGGTTTGTCAGTCTCATCATTGACTGTGTTGATGATCTCAAGGATAATTAGTAGTTTGTCACCAGTCATGCTCATTGCTCACCCAAGGGAATTAAGTCTTTAATTTGTTTAAATAGCATGTGTGAGCTTATGATAGGCTGTGTATAAAATGCTCTATTTTTCTTGGAAGCAATGAGTTTTGTACAAGCACAGTACTGTGTTAAAGACGTCTCCAATAAGTTTTTTTTTTTTTTTTAATTAAAAAAAAAAAATTTGGCCGTGTGGTGTCGGGTTTAGCATAACACCTCTCCGTTTCTTCCGTGGATGTCGTAAGTGGCGACCAAGGAAAAAGGTTAAGGTATATTTTAGGTCAACTTATAGTCCAGTCAGTCAAGACAATCAATTCACTATAATTCCAAAAGATTTCAAACTTCGGTCTAGTGAATGGTACATTGAGACAACAATAAATCTCATTTTGCAACCTTGTCCGCAGTCGGGAACATTGTTAAAATTGCAATTTAATTAATTTTTGCTGTATGGTCGTGAAAAAAATTCCAAAAGTTCTGCAAAGTTGGAGTTG
>BHDV01065522.1:139965-177285 GCA_005406045.1 Adoxophyes honmai
ACCCCTGCCCTGCCCCTGAATTTCTCTTCCCCCACCTGATCTTATATTACGTTCGTAAAAAATGTGTGCGCCCTCTTAACTGGAAATGTAGCTCGACATGTTTCTCCAGGTCAATTTGTGGCCCATTATCGCATTTGCGTAAGCAATCTAAGCTCTTTCACTGTGGCGCTTTACTCCCGATGATATGCCACAAATTGGGCCGAAACATGTCGAGTTAATCTCGACGAAATTACTTGAGTGTTTCCGTTTTTATTTCAGTATGAGTGAGTCTTATGGTAATTTATGCTTTGAAGATTCTCTCACGTATACTTTTTTTTCATTGTGATTACATGGGGGTGGGCGTGGGTTCAGAAATAACATTACAGCGCGTTCCATGGGGAGTAGTAGAGTAGGTTAAATCTCCAAAAAATACGTTACGTAATTCCTGAAACCATTCTGTGTATAGATACTAATTTAGTCCAAAAAAAAAATACTAACTAAAAATGTAACTTGCATTTACCTACCTCAAAACATAGTACAGTTACGAACTGGGATTGTTGAGGCACTTGCCACTGTTCGCAATTTAGACGTGTAATCAATGACGGATGTGGCCAAATAGATGTCAGCTATTGGATTAATATTACACGACCAAGTTACAAACATAGGTAAGTGGCTCAAAAATCCCTGTTCGCGATGTTATTATTGCCCGCGATTCAGCCTGAGTAGAATTCGCTACTTGCTCGCTTATCTATCTCTTGAGAACTATATTTTTTTGAGAAAGAGTGTCTTAAATGTTTCTCCTCGAGATACATAGAATCTCCGCAATTTTTCCCTGATATTGGATCAGTGGTTAAAGCGTAACAAAACAGACAGACAGACAATGTCACGTACCATCGCGAACAGGGATTGTTGAGCCACTTACCTATGTTTGTAACTTGGCCGTGTAATACTAATCCAATAGCTAACATCTAGTCTGTCACATCGGTCATTGATTACAGGTCTAAATTGCGAACAGTGGCAAGTGGCCCAACAATCCCGGTTCATGACTGTACGTTTACATTTTGTCATTTAAGTATTGATGTAATAATGATGCGTAGGAACGTCTGTGAACCTATAAGGTAAACGGCCCTGTGCTCGACATTGACCCAATACTTGGTACTTACAACCTTATGTCATAGTAAGACAGGTGCCAGATGGGTGTCATCTACTGGGCGTTGAAGCGTCGAGCATTGGTTCTTTAACCTTAATACAATAACTTCGATGACGGTAAGTCTAACATTGAGGACACCACCATTGGGGACCCTCTACATAGAATAGAGGGTGTATAGACATAGACACCCGGTGTATTTATTATCTGGGAAAGGGTTTGTGTATTGTAAGCGATGGGCTAGCAACCTGTTACTACAATGTCACGTTTTACCATCTGATTACACTGAAATTGCTAGACGTGGCACTTGATTTTAAATTCATGTGCTATGTCTACCCCTCTTGGGAATACGGGCGTGAGGATGTGTGTGTGTGTGTGTGTGTGTGTGTGTGTGTGTGTGTGTGTGTGTGTGTGTGTATTTATTCTATAATAATGTTATGTTTTATTTGCAGTTTATCTTTTTAACACCGTATTATAACGGCCAAAACGCGTATCGTGATACGAGTGACACTTAGAAACCACCTGATTTGTGCCTTGAATACCAGCAACAAGGCTACTTTGTTCAAAATGTTTTTGTGTACAATATTTTATTCATACCTCTCCATTTCCTCCGTGGATGTCATGAGGGGTTTCTGAGGATATAGGTTAAGGTATATTTTGGGCAGCCGGCTAGCAACCTGTCACTATTTTATCATTTAATCTAAAACTTAAAAATATGCTGTAAGTGGCTACTATTCTTGTCTTGAGAATACAGGCCCCCTTTGATGTATGTATGTATTTCATTTCGTATCTTCTTTGGATTATGTTCTGATCTATGAATTTTATAATGCGTATTTATAAAGGAAATAGGGAATTTTAGGGACAAATGGGAGTTTTTGAACAAGCTGCATTAAATTTTCACTGCAATGTAAAGCAAGCGGTTTATCGATATTTTGGCGAAAAATATTTTGCAAAAATAAATGTTACCGTGGCCGGCAAAGTTTTGATGTCGCATACCAATTAATCCTTTCTCATCATCAAGTGACGCAATACAGACCAATCATTATTGCCACCTATAATTTACTCAAAGATCCAAATAACATTAAATAAACCAGTTTGATTTTGCAATAAATGTATTGATTGAACTCATAAAATTAACAAACTTCCACTACTTATACAAAAGACCGAGGTGACCATTCGTAAACATAGATAAGTATAACCAAACAACAATAACAGAAAAGATTTCAATTAAGATTCTGATGTTATTCCACCAATTCAACAAACAACATCTCAATTTTGAGATCTTTTCCACCTGCATCTTTATTTACGAATGGTTGTAAAGCTTTGTCATCTTAATATTTCTCCATGACAGCTTCAATCATGGCTACTTCTGGAGCGATGCCTGCTTTCTTGGCGTCCACTTTGAAGCAGGCAGCAACCTTGACCACGCGGTCACAGTCGTCTTTGATGTCGTCGTACTGCTTCTCACAGTTGTGTATCAATTCCACCATCTTTGCGGAGAGGACCTCACCTGAAACAGGGTAATAGGGTCAAAATGTTTGTGTCATGGACGATAGTAATTACTTGATCTAACTACATGGCTTCTTTGTCACAGGAGACCTTGCTACCTAATGTTTCAGTCATCAATCTCTAATCTTCATACATATTCGGTGATTTCGGGTACTCTTGGCCTGTTCTTTTATAAAACGAAACGCCCTTCTACATTCTACAGGGTGTCCCGTGGCAGATTTTGGATTTGAAATTTGAATATTTTTCCAACGGTTGCGCGTGGGAGCGGGAAAGTGTTACCTTTTGACTTGGCATTTGTGCGGATTGTTTACCCATGGTGCAGTAGTGGACTGGCGTGCACCGCGGTTTCGCAGTTAAAGCGTATTTTAAAGCATAAATTTCTGCGCTGTAGCTCACCGGTCATTTTGTTCTCACTTCAATATTTGTCTATTAAGTGATGGACCGAGTGGAATTCTGATTAGGACGTGGGTCCAGAAGTTCCATGCAACACGTCCAACAGTAAAAGAGGCCACCTCCAGGTCCCAGCCAAACGTGAAGGACTGATCAAAACATTGGACGTTTTGAAAGCAACGTGCAAAACAGTCCCCGCCATTCCGAGCGTAAGAAAGCGTCAAGTTTGCGGCTGTCAAAAACCATAATGCACCGTTTTTCAAGCTTGGACATTAAATTCCATCCTTTTAAGATCCAATTGGTACAGGAATTTTAAACTTAGTCGGTCAGAGAGCGGCAGGAGTTCTCTGGGAACATGTGATGACCCTTCTTCGAAAAAATCTTCCTCGGAAAATCGAATAGCCGGTTTAAAGACATTGGCATGGCCATCCAGATCACCAGATGTCACGTCTTTGGTTTTTTTATCTATGGGGGAAACTTAAAGATAAATTTATACGACAATGACCTGACGAATCTCTTAGAATTAAACGATAATATGACTCGAAAGGTTGACGCTATTTTTCCGTCAGTACTGCAGCGCGTCAATCAGAATACACTGGAAAAATTCCCCGAGTGATTGCGCTGCGATGGAACACATTTCGAATAAAATACGCTTTAAAAAACAAAATCCGCATGATTCATCTTTCTTTTCATTACAAATACATTTATATTCTCAATTAAAAACATCTTTAAAATTAACTTTGAAATCCAAAATCTGCCACGGGACACCCGGTACACTAACCAAATATCTCTGTTTAGTAAATCTTCTTTCATTCATCATTTCTATTTGTCCAAAGTAACTAAATCTACTAATCTCTACAATTTTTTAACTTTTGCAATACCTCACTCCTTGTCACACTATTTCCTACTCTATCCTTCAGCTGAGCCAACACACCTAAAAAAACCGTAAAAATCTGACCGTAGAATCCGTTCAATGATTTTCAAACAAAAGAAAGGTAACATACAAAATTCCGTTAAAGATAAAACAATTTACAACTTTTCAACCATAAATCCGAATTCTTTCGTGCAAATGTCCAGATTATGGAATAACGCATAATTTCACGGGCTCATATTACTGTCGGAGAAGGTACGGAGCACACGCGATGCATTTCCACACCGCGGGGTCAAGAAACTGCAGTTTATTCCGAAGCATGGAAATGCACCCAATACTATAAATAGTTTTATGGGTGACTAAGAGAGGAACTAAACCGCTTACAGAGCACTTACGGTGCAACCAGAAGTAATGAAGTTACTTTAGGACGCTAGCAATTTAATCGCCTGTCGCACATTGCATCTCTTTCTTTCCGAATGAAATAGAGAAGGATGCGCTGAGTGACATGCTAAAAATCACTGCATACTAAGGCTGCAGCACTGCAGAAGATGTTACGAAACGTAGGAAAATTTCGAGGATTGTAACTAATCGATTTTTAGCTCAGGAAATGGGTAACAGACTACAGAATGTCCAAAATTCACTCTAAGTATGAACATGGCATATAACTAACTGTTGTGTACGTTTTATACCACTTTCCTACCGCTAGTAAGCAAAACTATCGATAGTTTAAATATTGGCAAACCTATTTTTTCTTGAAAGTTCATGTCAACAGGATTTATTTTGAGCTGTTTGGTTATGCAAATATGGTACACCATATTACACGTATACGTATAGGGCGTTGGCAAGTGAGCCTCCTCGACTGTCATGACAAGATAACTTTATAACAGGTTTGCACCTTCAGGGAAGCTCTTGATGTAGTCATGCATGTTCTCATGATGCATGCGAGCGTCATCCTGCATCAGCGAGAACTTGTTGCTCATGCATAAGATTGCGCAACCCAGCTCTCGATGCACCACTTCGAAGTCTTCGCGCCAAAAGTGCTGGAACTCCTCTAGGATGGCTGGAGACAGTCCTGACTGGAGGTGAGAGAATGGATAGTTAGGAAGTCAGGGTTGAAGAGTTACTAAGCGATTTGTAATTAGCCACGATTTTGTTTGACAGTTCGTTACTAATGTAAGAATATTATTTGGAGTTTGTATAATCGTTCCAAAGTTTCCACCTTTAATATGGGAACTAATCAACAAACTTTTTATTTTTATTTAAGACAAATATATGCGTCTAAAAAGCATCCAAAACTCGCGAACAAACTTTAGTGTCCATCACACAAACATCTGCCCAGAAGGGGGTTTAATCCCAGTATCTCAAGCTTCGTAGTTAGGTTCTCTAACCACTGGACTATTTGGCCGATAATGCGACAAAAACATTATACAGCACCGAAACGCAACAATACAAAAATTAACAAAGAAGAAAACAGAGTATACCTAAATATAATAAACGCATTTTTAGGACATAGTTTCTTTCAAAAACAAGCTCAAATATTCCAATAATTCTAAAGCACTCACCTCCTCCCGACATTCAGACAACGCCTTCCCAAAATGGGCAGTCACATGGCTCATGACCTCTGCTGTTCCTGCCACCAAATGGCTCCCAGCTACCAAAACCACACAAACCATCCAGTAAGAAGCCATGATGTTGACAGTGGAAGTACTAGACCAACACTCCATTATATTGTAGACAGATTTTTTTCGGCAATAGGTCTCTCTGTCATTAACTTGGTTAATGAAGAGTTTGAGGTTTATACTGTTTGTAGTGGACATAGAGATGCTTTTAGCGTTTGTGTGGTTAGATTAAAGGGTAATTGTGGCGTAATGAGCATGCTAGTCATGATTATAGGGCGGGCTCGGATGTTGTTGATATGAAGGTTGGCTGTTGCGTGGTCAGGGTTCAAATGGTGGTGAAGAGGAACCATTTTGCTTGATGATCTTGGAATTACCATCAGCAGCAGTGCCAACCTATGTGAGTCCCACAGATCTTCGCATTTCATCACTGAACGTGACCTTCACAGACCTTTAAATTATCTTGCCTGCTTGCTTTAAAGGTTTTCATTTATTAAGATTTCAAAAGTAAATCACACACAACCTGAGATGTTTAAGGGTTGGCTCAACCAATCAAAAATATGCTTTTTTTTTAGAAAAAAAGCTCTCATGGTCCCTTTTTCAGATGACAAAATGATAAACTTACCTACGAGTAAAGAGAAATACATTTTCAATTGCTATTCCAAAACTAAATTATTGTCTTGTTTGGTTGAATTGATGCTCACACGTAATCTATACCAATAAAAGTAAAGTGTGTTAATTAGTTCCTTTACTTATAGTTGAAGACCGTCTCAACCGATTTAAACGATTAAGGGTTCGTTGCGATCGTCTCGGCCAAAAGTTTAATAATAGGCTTAAAAAAAGGAAAAGAAAAAAACCTTATATCTACCCGTGAGAAGCTGGGACAGGCCGCTAGTTTTTAATAAAAGTTGTGGACAGTCATTACGTTAAGAAGTTCGCGCAAAAGTAGCATTGCGCTAAAAAGTAAACAAAATGGCTGAAAAACATTTCAAACTACAGCCAATAACCGACGGGTTGTTCCCAATTTTTCTTCTAACAGAAGACATCTAGTTTCCCTTTTAAATACGCTAAGTAAGTATTCCGGCCACGTTTCCCCTCGGACCATTGCCCCGTCACTGGCTGCCCACACGCCGGTGATGTATGGTGCTACAACGCACGGCTCTGGCATTTTAACTGAAAACGTGAAGTCCTTGCGAATGGGTTTTAAGGAGTGCTAACGGACTTTTGAGTGAGTTTTAGTATTTAAAACTAAGAACTATATCCATACATACATACTCGTACATCACGCTAAATGGGGTAGGCAGAGCACACAAAACGCTCCATAGACAAAACCATGACTATTTCATGTTTCGTGGCCACTTCTAGCATATTATTTTTTAAATTTTGAGTTGGTAGGTATAATAGAGACAGGTTTTAGCCTTTTGCCTAAAGTGTACCTTATTTCCTTAGTCACCTATTACGACATCCACGGAAGAAATGGAGAGGTGTTATTCTATCCCGACACCGAACAGGGACTAAGAACTCTTGTAGATAAAGATATGTTAAGATCTTCACGAGAAACCACGACTCAAATCGAGTTTAGCTCGACATATTCCAGGCAAGCCTATAGCTCTACTTTTAGAAGCAAACAGAGGCATACTAAACTTTATCTATTCTACATATCATAGACAATATTTAGACAGCGTATAAATAATGGGTAAAATGGTGTCAATACGGAATTCCAAAAACAATTGCACATCGGCGCCGCCAGCCGCGCCGACAGCGTGTTCCAAATTTTTAAATAATTTATTTTCTTCTTTCAATCATTCATCTCTTTTGAGATGTCCGAAATTCAAATGTAAATGTAGCATCCATATTGATTTTAAAACGTAAACATTATATTCAACTGTAGGATATTTGTTTCTTAATATAGGACATTTCCTTTTTCCCTGTGTGGTGTCGGTTTCACAATAACAACTCACCATTTCTTCCGTGGATGTGAGGAGGCGACTAAGGAAATAGTTTAATTAAAGTATATTTTAGGCGATAGGTTAGCAACCTGTCACTATTATACCTGCCAACTCAAAACCTTAAATAATAATGGTAGTAGTGGCCACGAAACGTGAAATGGTCATGGTTCTGTCTGTAGCGTTTTGTGTGATTATTTTGTATGAATAAATAGTAGACACTTTATGATTTGGTACATAAATAAATAATACAGAACCTTAAGACGTAACAGACAAACAAACAGACTCTATAATAAATAGCCTGCGAACCGTAAAAACGTTTAGCGAATTTGCAATTCATCGTCCTTTGAATACTATTAAGTGATTACTGATTACCGCGCAATGCAATAAAATTTTGCAATTAGAGTTATGTACTTAAATGTAGCTTAAACATACATACATACATAACCGTCACGCCTTATTCCCTGCGGGGTAGGCAGAGACAACAGAGCGCCATTCGCTCAGTCCTATTCTGACAATACTTCTCTCACTTCACTCTCACTCTTGTCACACACGCTCGAAGGCTTCGGGTACTCCTAACTTGGCCTATCTTTAATACATCGCCGATCTGGTCGATATACGTTCTTCGAGGGCGCCCTCGACTGACTTGCCCTAACACACTTCCGTTGTTTTGCTTATACAGCTCCGTGCTTCATCCATTCTCTCAGCTTAAGTGTTTAATATAAATATAATAAAGTGTGATCTTAAAATATATCCAAACATTTGAATCAAACCCAGTATTTACCATTTTATTACTACTTCACCCCGTAACAGAGTGGGCACGAAATGCCAGAATATTTAAAATTACGTACAAATTTAAACTTGTATATAAAATAACACATACATGCATCACGCCTGTATTCCCAAATGGGGTAGGCAGAGCACACGAAACGTTACACAGTTAGAACCATGACGGTGTCACTTTTCGCAGCCACTTTTTGCATAATTTTAGGTTGAATCATTGATGGAAGAGGTATAGTAATGACAGGTTGCTACCCTGTCACCTAAACCTTCCTTAGTAGCCTCTTACGACATCCACGAAAGAAACGGAGAGGTGATATTCTAACCCGACACTATATAGGACACATTTTTAACCGACTTCAAAAAGAGGAGGTTCTCAATTCGACCTAATTTTTTTTTTTTTTTTTTTTTATGTTACTCGATAGCTCGGAGACCCGTGGACCGATTTTCAAATATTTTTTTTTAATCGATAGGGTATAACTCGAAATTGGTCCCATTGGCACGACACCAGGATCTGATGATGGAATTTTGGAGAAATCGAGGGAACTCTTCAAATTTTATATGGAGATGTACGGCGTTTTCGGTAATTTGTTGATGAAGTTAAGATTTTACATTCAGTAAACAGAATCTTTTCAAAATATTGCTAATTTGAAGTTGGTTTTTTTTTGTTTAAAATTATTATTTTCTAACTGTAACGCTGAAATTATCCTAAAAGTGTGTGTGTATTTGGAAATACAATCGCGACGAAAAGGTACGAATGTAAAAATTTACACTAATTTCCTATTTCCCTAGCGAAATAGCGTTTTAATTTCCATAACAGTCATTTTGTAACTTCACTGTCAAATAAACGTGCAATCCAACTGTCATTAGTATCCCATAATTGGGCCCGCGTCAGCGCCACGCTAATCGAATAACTTTCACCATCAATCTTGACAGCAATCTGTCAAGTGTAATGAACAGGTTTGACAGGACAGGGCAAGAAAAATTGTAGACGCGTGTTTTGGGTACGTGGTTGGGGGAAACACGTAGAAAAGTCGACACATAATGCTTACTTTTGAGTAAGGTAAAAAGTCCCAGTGCTAGCTATTCTACATCTTTATCACGTTCATAAAATAATACGGGATAGTATAATATTAATAAGTATCTGTGGTCCTGTTTAATGACAGAACTTTCTACACTGAAAGAATTTTCTCTATTTTTTTTCTATTTTGCCCAAGTATTGCATTTGTGCCCGTTGTAAGATATTGTCACAATATACGTAGTTAATGATTTCCTTCGTCAAGCAAAATAATGTATCTTTACATTTACTGCAAATAGAATCTATGGTGGGTCAGGAATCAAATGGTTTGACCATAGCTACATACTAGCGAGAAATTATATAGCAACATTACTTTAATTAAATGCTCTATTGAATAGCTTGTGGACCTCCTACTTTAAAAAAATTGGTTTAGGTACGTCGGTTTTTTTTTCGAAAACACTCATTTAACCAAAGTTTCTTTCCACCCAATTTCCATATTTCCCATTTATTTATTCTGTAAACACTTCGGAGGAACCCTCTCCAGTTTAAATTTCACAAAATATAAAACACGTATCACTTCCTCCGACACCTGCGTCTAAACAATAACATGCGAATATAGAATTAGCATATAGAGCAACTTCGGGATTTATTTATTTTTATTTCTCCCCTGGCAACACTACGTGACGCGACTCGCAAGCTGGCAAAATGGAAGTGCATTACTCATTGTCTGTGCCTTTGCGTGCCTGTGATTTTGCAATGGCAACATCTGATGTGGCTGTGTGGGTCGTTTGTCCTACCTCTGAAGATTCGTAGATCAAAATAATATCACGATTCGGCGGTACGCGATAATTTTTTTTAATACATAATAATTACTCACGGTTTTTGATTGGTTGAAATAATTAGTGACAGCTCCACTGTGATCTAAAATGTTACCTGCAACAAACATAACGACATTGTTAGGGAAATTGTTAAACACAACCATTTTTAGATTAGATGAACTACAACCCCCTTTCTTCCCGTGGGTGTCGTAAGAGTCGACTCTGGGAAAGGGTTGGTGTATTGTGGGCGATGGGCTAGCAACCTGTCACCACAATATCACGTTTGACCATCCTGGTTACCCTCAATTCATGTGCTCTGCCTACCCCTCATGGGAATATAGGCGGTCAGGCGTGAGAATATGTATGTACTCGTATGTATGTATGAACTACAATGAGGCAGACTTATGAGCTTATGGCCAATTTAGCCAAACGAAAATAAAACGCATACAATCACGCCAGGGCCTATGTTGCTTTATTTATATGACCATTCTGCAACCAGTTTACCGTGGGAAGGGGTTTAGAACCTCTCCATTTCCTCCGCAGATGTCGTAAAAGGTTTGTTGAAAATATTTATGGCCATTGGAAAGCAGTTTCTACGATACAAGTTTGTATTTGTTTTTGGGTAAAACTAAAGTTATGTTAAAAGTAGCGAAGAAACTTGAAATAGTCATGGAATGTGTTTGTAGCGTTTCTTGTGCTCTGCCTATCCCGTTTGGGAATACAGGCGTGATGTATGTATTCTACTCCAATAAAACTAACTGAAGCTACCGCTTTAAAGTACCAATTATTAAAGTAACTAAACAAAACAAAACATTTATGAAATATGTATGGCTTCCATGCATCAAGTTTAAATGAATTCCTTGGAGGGACTGCAATAATACATCAGCCTGTCAACGGTTTGCTACCACTGCATTACCAACTTACATTTGCCGTTGAACATAAACAAGCCTCAACCAAAAGTCACGATGCAAACCGTAAAAATAACTTTGTATTTCAACATCATTAGTAAAATTGCATTTGGAAGTTAAGTTGAACAATAACAGACTTTCTTGCGTAGAATTAGAGTACTCAGTGGTGGTAGGAGAGTTCGGTTTCATAGGTCAAAATAAAGGTAAAGTGACAACAATAAGTTTGCCTTTCTTTAAATATTTAGAGACCGCTATAGCTTTGACTGAAGGATCATAATTGCAACATAAGTTAGTACTATGTAATTGGTGTAATGGCATTGCAAGTAAAACATTATAATTTTATTGGGAATTTGTCGGTATTTTACAGAAAGTTAAAAATTTACCGTAAAAGTAAGTAATTGCATACATTTCTCTAAATAAATGAGCTGGACACGCATTTTTCCAGGATAAAAGTAGCTTATATCCGTCCTCACGAGTCTATCCCTATGCTAAATTTCGTTGATATTGGTTCACCTGTTGCTGTTAATTTAGGCGTGACAAGGTAATAGACTACAAGAGTAAAGTTAGTTAAATCATTCACTGCCACCGACGCATAGTATACGCGTTTTCAAGACTTCCGCCTAATGCCGTTGTCAACGATTCACAGGCATTTGAACGCACATAGGCATTCGTGGTATCTGAAGAAAATTCCAATCGGAAAGGTGGCAGTGAAGTGAATAATGAAGATGTCGAAATCTTAACATCTTTCACATTAAACTACCGTGAGACTCACTCATGTTGAATAGTAAAGGGATAACAAACTCACGTTTTAATATCAAGTTTAGCTCGAAATGTTTCGGGCTATTATTTGTAGGCCTTCTTCATCTAGGAGCCGCGGCGGCTGCTGCTGCCAAACGCACACTGCACGCCACCGCTCTCTTCGCGCGACAATCATGTCGAATTAAACTACATTTTAAAACGTGAGTTATCCGTTTACTATTAAACTTAACATTTTGGTTTTAAAAATGCGGTAAGTAGTAATTATGTTCCACAACACGTACTACACGTGACAGTGAATCCACAGTTTCATCGAATCATGATGAATCAGTTAAAACGATGCAGTCATGTCGTCATTGCCCGTGAAATCATTGCTCATCGCTATATCATCATCCACAAATTTGAAAATTATATTGAAATAGTGTTTTTTGATTAAATTAGAATCAAATATGTATTAGAATAAATCTTTTGGCAGGGGTTTCTCAGATAATTGTATGTACATAGTTCGCCTTTGTATGTATTTAGATGTCCTTTGATTATCATTTTCCACGAGCTGAGATTAGTGCGAGATCATTATAAAACTGTAAAAGCATTTTTTTTAACTTTACTGTTTTGAGAATAATTCAAAAACTACTAAGTAAAAGGAAGCCAATACTGTTTATCAAACAAAAGGAACCATCACAATCGATACACCTGTACCGTCTATAAGTTATGACATACGTTATGACATTAAAAAAAAAGTACAACACAACCTCCTTTTCCGAAGTCAGTTAAAAGGACCACCATGGCATAGTGTAAAGGATGGCAACTAAAATGACTGTAAAATTTGATTAAAATCTCTATCTTACCTGGCAATGGTGTGTAAATGTGCGCTGGTGGCCACTTTGACCAGCGGGCGGTGGGGGGGCCGCGAGGGCCGAGTGGGGGGGCTGTAGGTATACTCAGCCGCCTCCGCGCCCGTCAACCACGACCAGTGTTCGGCCATCACTAGCACCACTTGGGGCAAACTCGTACACGTAGGGGCAAAAACGCCACAGGGTCAATTCGTACACTATTTTGACACTCTCACTAAAAATCACTGGCTGTAAAAAATCATCTGCTTGTGTGGTGTCGGGTTAGAATAAGGCTCCGTTTCTTCCGTGGATGTCGTAAAAGGAGACTAGGGTTTAGATATGCTTTAGGCGACAGGCTAGAAACTTGTCGCTATTATAGGCACCTCTTCCATCTTTTTTAAAATCTAATATTTACGCTAGAAGTGGCAATGAAGCGTGAAATGGTCATAGTTTTGTCTGTGACACGTATCGTGTGCTCTGCCTACCCCACTTGGGAATACAGGGGTGATTGTATCTATGTTTGTAAAAAATCAAAATGCTCTCAGTCCAGTATTATAACTCCAATAAATTCCCTAAAACACCGGAAAACTTTTCAAATCTTTGATCCCGAGGGTGCTAAATTGGACAGCTTCTGCTACCCGCGTCAGCAAAACTTTCATAACCTCTCAGCACGTTCATCCTTCAAGTTAGTCTTATTAAATTTTACAACAATGATTGATAACTGCACTTTGCAGATGTTTGACTAAAAACTTACGTTAAAACCTCCTTTATATCGCTCATAATAAAGTCCAAAGTTACCTTTAAAGGAAATCCCAAGATTACCATAAGAGTTTCTCACTCATTCCAAAATGTTTCTTATTACTATTAACTCAAAGCCCAAGAGGAACGCAAAGGAAAACATTGTGCGGCAACAATCCGTTGCATTGTAGTTAGTTCCCTTCGGAAAATAGCGTTATTAAACATCCCCCTTACCCCAATTCGATAGCCTACGTTTACAATTTCGATATTGTAGTCCTTTTCAGTTCCTTTGAGTTTGAAAGAGAGGTCGTTACTGCTACAGGGGTCGTGGCGATCCAAAGTTGCAAGTAATAAATCTAAAACCCCTTACAGTTGAGAGGTATTTAGGATTCATGGCGTCGCTTACGTGCTATTGTCGTGTGCCGCTTGCCACATGCAGTTTTCGATGACGCTGTATATTGGCTAGACGTGAGACAATATTGAGGCTTTAAGAGATTTAGGTAATGTCTACTAGGTTTTGAAACTTAGGAGGGTCTTTTGGTTTCGTCGAAGATTTTGTTTTCAAACTTGCTGATTTCTCTTTTTTTACATTTTAATATGAAACGATAACTTTTCAGTAGCGTACCTATCCATCCTATTTTTTGTTATACTTACCAAAACGATTTCATAAATTGCTGTTAATCGAAATACATTTAGTTAGGTATAGTTATATTACTCCCGTCATGTCGGGTTTAGAATAGCACTTCTCCGTTTCTTCTGTAGAAGTCGTAAAGAGGGACTAAGAAAATTTGCGATTAAACTAAACGTTTTTTTTTGTTTTAAAATGAATTCCTTTTACTCACAAGTAAATTCAAAACAAAATTTTAGTATCGTTTTATTGATACAACCCTAAGATATGTATTAGCCGACAGACTAGCAACCTGTCACTTTTATATATTTTGCCATGTTTATTTTATACAATAAAGAGTTACAAACATGAACATGTATTATCTCTGAACTAAATACATAAATACAATCCCGAAAGGGGGCACAAAATGTGGAATAGAGGTGTTTTGAGCTCCCTATCCCATTTGGGAATACTAGCATGATGTATGTACGTTTTGAATCATACACAAAATTAGAGTACCCATGATTTAAGTGAACGGCATTGGTTTGTACAATGTATTCACCGCGTGACCGCCGACTGTTCATTCGCTTAACATTTATAACTGATGAATTTGCGAACACTGGCTGTAGGGTTCAGGGGCGAATGTTTGTATGCGACTGCAGATGGGCTGTGAAATATTGCAAGCATTAGGGCGCTTGTGCACTGCCATGAATTTTCCGGTCCGGCCGTCCGGTTTTTCAAGGTCTGTTGCGCCGTCCCGCTCACGCCAATACAATTTAATGGAAGAGCAAGCGAGACGAGAACTCAATGAAAAAGCCGGACCGTAAAATTCATGGTAGTGCACAAACGCCCTTAGTCCTACGGGAAAGGTTCCAGCATTGCTAACTTTAATTTCGTTGAAATGCTTTTTAAAGTGAGTAAAAAAAGTATTGCAGGAGATGTTTTAAGTTATATTATTGATATTAGGTCAACATGCTTTGGGCCAATTTGCCACATTGACCGCGCATCTTAATGATGCCGCCGTGGTGTTGCTCTCGATAATGAGCCACAATTAGCTTAAAACACGGGAGAGTATACCTACTTTTTTACTTAATCGAATTGAAACGATCTTCGTAACGCAACAAGGAATTACTAATTGTTCATAGAAATACATGAACTTTACGTTACTATAATGAGGTCTTTGTAAAAAATGCTTATGAATAGTGGCAGCTGTATTCATTAATAAACCTTACAGTCTATAAAATAATAAAGTAAAGCAATGAGTCTAAAAACTAAAAGCGCATTCTAAAAGGTTTAAAATACTATTTCGGCACTATTTTTGAGCATAATCGATTGAAATTAACAACCTGATCCCCCTTTTAAGTTAGGGCGCATATTTTCCCCACTGCTAACTAAAGTCGGGTTATCTCTGACATATCTCAAGCGTATCAAATCATGACGCGAGCACATTCTTAGCATTGTTTAATTGGTGTAATTAATTCTGTCAAGACAGATGAAGCATCTAACTAATTATACATGCAATAGTTAAACGTTAAATTTATTAACAAACATACATCGTGCCTGTATATTCCCAATTGAGGTAGGCAGAGTACACAGCATACCTAAACCTATTTCCTTAGTCGCCACTTTCGACATCCACCGAAGAAATGGAGAGGTGCTATTCTAACGCCTCTCCATCTCTTCCATGGATATCGTAAGACACGACTAAGAAATGGGCTTAGATGTGCCTTAGGCGATAAGCTTGCAATCTGTTACTATTATACCTACCTAGCCTCTTCTATCTGCTTTACACCTAAAGTTACCCTAGAAGTGGCTGCAAAGTGTGAAACGATCGTGAGTTTGTTTATGTATCGTTTTGTGTGGTCTGCCTACTTTATTTGGGAATACGGGCGTGATTGTATGTTTGTATGTAGATAGATACTATGAAAGCCCTAATCTAAATCATCATAATTAAAACACGAAAATGTGATTTCAAATCACACCATCACCAACCCAAATCAATATTCAATCCCAATTGAAAATGGCAAACCATTTCCCGTTTGAAGTCCCACTTCCCGGAATTACCTCTCCACATGTTTGATGGAAGTGCGCAACAATGGCGCCCCCTGGCGGGCAAATAGTTGCACACTGAATTAAGTCCGAGGGGCAAAATTGCATGCCTTTTAAAAAGTTTGGAGTTGGGGCATTTTTGGGCACTGAAAAGTCTGGAGAGGTTCGTAATGTGAGTGTTTTAAGCAGTTTTGGGAGAGTGGGATGGAGATATAGTGTTGAAGTGGGAAAGCTTGTCGTTTGCCTACAAGTCGAATTTTTAAATAATCTTTAATTTGACAAAACTGTAAGTACCTACTGGCGGCACCGCTCTGGCCTCTATGGTCAGATTCAAAATAGTTTAATGTTTTTTGACTAATGTTGAAAATAATACGTAAATTGTCACATTGGCAAATAAAAATTCATCTAGGTACGCTAATATTTTACTTAATTTCATGGCTCTAGTTGAAGCAAACGATCCAATTTGCCTAGCAAAAAGCTTGTGTCTTATTTATTAATTAAGAAGGTAGCTTTATGTTCATTTGTTTCAGTTTAGAATTAGATGTACGTTTCTATTTCTTTTGCGAATGTTGTAATAGGTAACTTAGGATACAACTAGGCTAAGATATCCTTTAGGTTGAACATTAGGCTTATTGTCTACTTATTTCATTTACTTTCATCAATAAGTACAACCAAGTTCAACAGTTCAAAAACGTGAAATAATCTTGGTTTTGGGAATACAGGCGCGATATAATAAATGTAAAACTAATCACATAGTAGGTCCGATTCATGTTTAATATCTTCGGCTATGGTTATTTATGACTGTTAAATTGATGGCTCTTTCAATACTAACCAAGCAATACTGCATTAAAAAACAACGTCTGTGACTCATCTTACAAATTAAGAATATCATTTCTACCCTAAACGCATCTTCCCAAATTAATCAACAGCATCACTACCCCTAAATAAAAGCGCCCACTCGATTTCCTCACCAATTTTGCAAAGTAATCATGATTTATTTAATCAATCGCGAGCTCTGCCTGGGCGAAGGTGTCCCACGAACCCCATGGTGCCCCATAATGTTGCGTACATGTATCAGCTTGCCCCAACTAGTCTCACTGTTGGATTTTATTATGGAAATAAAAAGAGGGTTAGTTGACAAATTTTGCGATTGGGAAAAGCGTGTTTTAAAATTTGGCAATCCAAAATAAAAAGTTAAGCTACGAATGAGCAGCAATCTTAAAGTTTACCATAATTTTTGGCATGAGTTCTTTTTAAAGTGTCTTAAAGATTCTGCAGTCTCTCTTTTTGTCGGTCTCAATAATTTTAAGTTCCATTCTGTATCTCAAAGATTGGCTGTAAAAGTACCCTTTACAATATAGGGATCAGTCCGCCTTTTTTACCTCACCATTTTAGGAGTAATTAAGTGTTTACCTTACTTACCCTAATATTTCACTTGAAATAATATTAGTTAGCATAAATGAACCTCCCACGGAACCCAAAACATTTCCCGAAACGTAATATCTAGTTAAACACAATAAAGTGAAGTTCATTATCGCGCTGATTTCACTACAGTACAAATCCCGCCCTAAATCAATTAGCTTAAGATACAAATTGAAATGAACAATAGCGAACCAACCGTGTGGGGTAAAATGGATCTTATGATTTGGGGTATAAGGGTACATTTGGGGTAAGTTGGGACAGGAAGGGGTGAGACCCTAGGTCGGACTGTCTGCATTCGTCTCGGACAGATAAAATTAAAAATATAGGAACATTTGCATAGGTTTGTAATTTTCACGGTGCTTGAATGTGTTTATGAGAATTTTAGTTATTTTCTTTTTTTTTAACATGTCTGTGTGCTTGTCTGAATCATCTAATTAATCACATAGATAGGTACCCTTGTCACAAATTCTAAATATAGGTTCCACGGCCACATCAAGCATTAAATATTTAATAATTTAAGTTGTCAGGTATAGTAACAGCATACCTATCGCCTAAAATATACCTCATCCTATTTCGTTAGTCGCTTCTTATAACATCCACGGAAGAAATGGAAAGGTGTTATTTGAAACCCGAGACCACACGGGTCACTCGTTTGTTTATGTATGAGTTGAGCATTTAATTAAAATTGAATATTACAAAGTTCTAACCAATCATCTAGCTAATCTTTACTAATTCACCGAAACACTCGCCGATGGCGCCACCGTCATACAATATGCAACAAGTTTCTAAGAAAACGCGCTAGTTCCACATTTAGCCGCCAGCTAAGTTAAAATGGCGCGAGTGGCGCAACGTGACTCATAGAAAAGTCCAACTCACACATAGAAAATAATTCGTAGACGAGAAGAGTATGCGTGTATGTGTTGTTAGGGCTGTTTTACAACTTTTACACTTACTATGCACTTTTCCAATTACATTTTACTCTATGTCGATAAATTCGTGCTTTTTGTTTGCATGGAAGAATCTTGCGCCAAGTTGTGTTAGCTAACCTAACCAATAAAACTAATTTTCAATACAGTTTTTGCTGACTGTATTTCACGCGATCTGTACTTCATTTGCCATCTGTAGGAAGACATGTGTATCAAATTCCAGATCAATTAGTGCAACCGTTGAAGAGTGCCCTTCTTCCGAAACGGTCCTGGATGTGTTACTAGTATTATTGTATGGTCATTGTATTCAATTTCAATTTAGTATGACACTACTATTTCTATTTAAGACGAGCGAGTCGAGGTTTGAACTGGAGGTATAAGTTTTGTTATACCAATTTCAATTCTCGACATGCCTCGTATCTCGGCTCACCGTTGGAAAAATCTTATTTGTGTTGATTGTATTTTTTTTTACTTACATACTTACAGAAACAATTGTCAAACAGAATAGGCAGAGCGTACGAATAGTTACATAGCACAAGTAGTGTCGACAGCCTAATGCATACTAACTTTTCTCCCACGTCGCTTCTAACGAAATCCACGAAAGAAATGGAAAGCTATTTAATCCCAACGTCATGCGGGGGCTGTCTGTTTGTCACTAGCACCAAAACTACAAAACCCACTTTCATTTTCAAAACCCAAACTTAAACGCCCCTCTCTCACCCGTGTTTCAAAACCACATTCACTCACTTCATCACGCGAAAACCGCCTTTATACCAATAGCATAACGTCTCCTCCCACTGCATTGTTACCTCGGTCATCCAATGCAACTTTATAGGTGCAAGGCAAAGCAACAAAGCACTGCTTCAAGCAAAATAGGCCTTTATACCCGGGTGGTAAAGTCGGGGTTGTCAGCATAGCTATTATGGTTCTTTTGTTATACGTGCAGTTTGACAACCGGTGCCAGTTTTATGGGAAATCGATGCAGTGTTGGTAAACACTTGCACTTTGCTCTGTTGATTTAGAGAATGTGGATGAAAATATTGGTGAAAATGATGAAAATACTGTAGAAAATGATCCGAAATCAATAGGATCTTCTGCGTGGGATTAAGATGGTAAAATAGTTGTAAAAGCCAAGGTCGAAAGTGAAGTGGACAGACATGAAGACTATAGGCTTTAGGAACTAAACGCCAACCTTCATTGATGAAGTGGCACTACAAGAGCAAATTATGAAGTTGAGCTAAGATTTTGTCAGATTTCTCGACAATACAAGAGAAAGAGACAATTTTGACGACATATGATCAATTGCTGTTTAGTCAAACAGTTACAAAGAGCACTATCATCTCACTTTGACTAGTTTGGACGAAATTTCACATGCCTTATTATAGTCACAACTAAACAACAAGGTCACATTTAGTTGCAAAACTTGATTGCAACTACTTCAAAAACAAAACACACTTGATTCTTTCACAGCCTTTAAAACAAAACACTGAACAAAAAACAGTCACCGTCACCGACCAATCACAAGCACAGTTCAGAATTAGAATAAGAAAGTTCTGAATTTGAATCTGACGGCGCGTCCGCCGGCCGCCGCGTCGCGACTAAGGCCGCGTGGCGGGGGCTCGCGATACACCCTCTGTTGGGTGGTCTTGGTACTTTAGGGTGTCTGACCGGTGCAAGTACCAAGATGTGCTTATAATTTGTATTACAATTTAGTAATTGTAATACAAATTATAAGCTGGTTAACACAAAACTATCGTAAGACACTGATACATCGACATATCGATATATCGATCTGATATATCGACACTGTTACATCAAGATTAGTTCGACATGTTTCGGGCCAATACGTAACCCATTGTCGACAGCAACGCACGCTGCAATGGCCTGAAACATGTCGAGCTTTTTACAAGCTTTTATTTGGTTTCTCCGGTCCCGATATTTGATTGTAGGTATTACTGAACCGCGATTAGAAAGGGATTCGAGAGTACCGTTAGCATAATTGTACTTATTAAAAGATTAAATATAATTATAAACCAATATTTGATATCTTCATAAGTGCAGACCCTTATAGATAATAGAATTAATGGCTGAATATGATTTGCATATTTAAACTCTATTCTCGGTAAATACTGTAATTTTTTAAATAAAAAATTGTAATATCTTATCTGACAAATCTGTCACTAACCACATTAATTCGCTTTATCAAATTGCCGTAGCTGTTCAAAAATACATAAATAAAAAAATATTTAAAATACTTTTAAAATGCTACAGGTTTAAGAAAGTAACTCTATTTGATCTGAAGTATTATCTCTTAATGATGACGGAAATCAATAGAAAAACGCTACATAATTTGATTTTTTTTTCATGCTTTAGAAATTCATTGTACCAAAATAACAATTTACTTTATCTGCATACTCTACCACTGACAATGTCATATCATGAATTTAGTTCAAAAATGACATATGTGCCCAATCCCTTTCTAATCGCGGTTTGATAATATGTAATGTCATCAAATCTTGCAAGGATCCACTTCCAGGTTACCGATGCAAGCGTACAATATACGCATCTCAATTGAATTAACAAATGGATAACAAAGAGCACACGAAAAGCTACATAGGCAAAAGCATGACTAATTCACGTTTCATTTTTCAATCTTAGTATTACTCTATCACCACTATGCCACGACGGAAATTTTACTAAAACGTACTTACTGACAATACCTCTACTTATAAGTGGCTTCTAGATAAAACTGAGTAGATAAAACGTACTTACTGACAATACCTCTACTTATTTAAGTGGCATCTGGATAAAACTGGATAGAAGTGTAGATGGATTCGCAACCCCTAAATGCAAGGACCAAGACAGGGCGGGCGCGCTCGCCGCCACCCCGTCCGGCGCCCCTTCATTCATGCGGGGAGGGGTGACCTTGGCGCCACGTGGTAGTAAGCACTAGGTGGTGCCCGCGGCTTTGGCTAAGGTATCGGCTAGGTTAGGTTACCTAGGTAACGGTTAGTGCCAATAATTAAGATGAGGATTTGGCTCTCTAGAGAAAGGATAGAGACAGATATCCATTGATTTTATTTTAAATGTTTTGCAACATCAGACGACAACTATCCGCGACAGACTTTTTAGTCTGTGAAAATAGAAACTAGAACGCACACGACGCGCAAAAAGTACGGCGCACAACGCATACAGTCCTCGCAGACTTTTTGTGCGCCGCAGACTCGATCGCACAAAAAGTCTGTCGTCTGCGCAGGGCCTAGCTGAGTTAAAAACAAAAACTTAGTGTCACCTTTTTAATTTTACTGTGTAGCTTGATAGGGAGTGGTAGTGTGATAGTAGGTGTAGCGACTAAGATAAGAAAAAGTATAGTTAGTTGCACTGTTAGATCCCATAGATAAACTGGACTTTACTAAACAGATTGTGGACATAGTGTGGATCGATGTCGAGAGTGGAAGTCTTAGATCTTAGATAGACGTTCCGTGATAAAATTGGGGATATTATGGAAAAAGGTCGGGTCAAGAGTACCTGAAACCGACGAGCATGTAATGATGACATTAATGAATGTAGATAAAGTAAAAGAGGTATGTCAGAACACCTCTCTGTTTCTTCCATGGATATCTTAAGAATCGACTAAGGAAATAGGGTAAGGTACATTTCAGGCGACAGGCTGACAACCTGTCACTTTAATACCTACTAACTTACAAGTAGCCACAAAACGTGAATAATGGTTTTGTCTATGTAGCGTTTCTTATACTACCAACCTATCAGGAATACAGACGGGATGTATGTATAAAACTAAAAAGATTAAAACTAACAAAAAATTACATGGGTAGTATAAAAAAGAATATAATATAGAGACGCACTTCTTTTAGTAGATGCCACTGACGATACCTACGGATGCAATTAAAAAGGTGTATTCTAAAACCACACCAATCTATCAACAGAACTATTAAACAATAATAAAAATAACTGTCTCTAAAGCAGAAAGGAACTCTTCTTGACTAAATTTTCCAGCCAGGCATACCTATTCCTCTAATTTTTTAAACCTTCAAATTTTTAATCAACGTAAAGTTTACACCAAACACTGCACCCCCTCCCCTCCGTCCACCCCCACATTTGACAATCGCAGTGCATTGTCGCCCTTCAGTCGTTTAGGGGATGCATCGCCACGCGCGAACCCTCTTTGGGCACTTAGAGTTCCGTAGAGAAATTAAGGTAATCCGAATTCTTTTAAAAAGATGGCTGAGGTAAAAGAACCATGATATTTTGTTACTTTACAAGATGATAGAGCGGAAGACTGTACACACAACATATTTTAAAATACATCACTATTACACATCACAATTTTGGCAGGACCTTTGTTATTAGACGAGAACAAAACAATAATTCTGTCTGTGACAGCAAAAAAATGTATGTTGGACATAAACTTGAAGGCGTCACGCTTTGCACGTAATATTTTGTAAAATGGTAAAAAAAACCCTTTGTGGTGTCGGGTCTAGAATAGCACCTCTCCATTTCGACTGAGGAAATGGGTTTCAGTAATCTTTAGGCGACAGGCTAGCAACCTGTCACTATTATACTACCTCTTACATCTGTTCTCAAACCCAAAATGATGCTAGAAGTGGCATCGAAGCGTGAAATAGTCATAATCATGGATACATATATCTATTTCACGTTTCGTGTGCTCTGCCTACCCCATTTGGGAACACAGGCGTGATTTTATGTGTGTATGTATGTAAAAATAATATTTAACATTAAATATAATAAAAATTCTGAAATGTTACAAAAAAACTATACAAAATTTGATGTTTTACAAAGAGGGAGCTCTTTGAGATATATTCGAGAGAAAAAGAGACAGGATAATGTAACTACAAAAGGATAAAACAAAGGTAAAATTGTACGGAACCACAGCCATTTCTACGCAGGGGGCTGTTTATTTCCCACTATCTCAGGTTTCCTATGATTTATAGGTTAATATAATTTTCTTTATTGCAGCAGCGACTCATGTTTTTATATAATTACTTATTAGTGGTATTATTGCCAGAAATATATGACATTATGGGGAACAGATACACTGAGTGGTTGCATTCTGTTGATCATCGGACCATTAAATATGAAGCAACTGATTTTTATTTTTTATACGGTGGATAAACTTACATACTTAATACTTCTCACTTATATTACCAAATGGGTAGGCAGAGCACACGAGACTCCACACAGACAAAACCACAACTACTTCATGTTTCATGGCCACTTTTAGCACATATTTTTAGGTTTTAAGTTGGCAGGTAGGAAAGTGCTTGTCGCCTAAAATATACCGAGGCGCTATTCTAAGCCCATGCAGCCTTATTACCCGTTGATGATTTAATTGATCAGGATGGGTTATGAATATTTTGCCGAATATACATAGGTATACTATTACTATCTTACTTTCTACACGGTAGGTATAACTTCGTAGATATACCCAAATGTACTCACGCAGGGTCTCAACCCGCCACGTCCCGCCGTCACGCGCCGCGTGCCGTCGCATAATGCTATTCATTAGCTTACCTGCAAAGAAAATTAATTACAATTAACTCCTCGAACTGGCGGAGAGATGGCGCTGTCTGCGTTGCGAGGGGAAATGGTTTTGACTGGAATTGGATAAGGTCGGATGTAAAGATCCGACTCAATGGACTGTGTTTAAAGCTTGTCATTTTCTACCACATTGACTCTTATATTTCTGTCTTTTCCGTTGATGGTACCGCTGATTTTACCGTTGACAAGTTGTGATTTGTCGACATTTACAATCTTTTTTTTTGTACTCGAAAAAAATTGGATATTACATCTGGCGGAAGCACGTCCCATAGCTGGTCACAGGACGGTATGTACCGATATACAGAGAGATTTTAAAATCCGAAGGGGAGGCTTATGTTCAACAGTGGACGTCTTATGGCTGAGACGATGATGACGACGGCTTTTTTTTGTATTTAATAAAGGGTGTCGTTCTGCATTATTTCACAAAGACATCGAAATATGTAAAAACTGGTCGTGCTAAACTTGGACACGTATACGTACCTACTTTGTATAAATTCTATCCTGTTTGACAGTATAATTAAATACTACTACAATTTTATTAGTTGCCTTCGACACCATTACAGAATACAGTCAGGAAATTTCTATCCCGAGTGCAATTGCCAGCGGCCCCTCTCACTCCCGTTTGTCAGCGAAATGACGTGCTTTTCAATCTGTGACAAATCACTCCGAATAATATTCATATTTTTTGAACGACGACGGCGTAGAGCTTGGAAAGTTTAGACAAGTTAAAAGTAAGTACGTAAAAAAATCTTTATTGTAGGTACTAAAAGACTACAGATTGGTTGCAAAACAAGTACAAAGTACAAAGGTGGACTTATCCCAAGAGGGATCTCTGCCAGTCAACCTAAAAGTATCGATAATCTTAGATTGTATAAAATACATACATATTCTCACGCCTGTATTTTCAAGAGGGGTAGGCAAAGCACATGAATAATAGGCATGTAAACTGGATTAAAGGTATATCAGTCTACTTATTCCGTTAGTTAGGTTATGTAAAAATTAAAGACACGTGTTTTTGATTTATCAAAAGTCATTAAACAACGACAAAGATAAGGGTTTTTCAACCTTTTTTTATGGCACCACCCCCTTCCAGTATTTCGACTCACGATGACCAAGTAGTTCAAACACAATTACGTAGTTCATTTTATAATTTCTATGTAGTCAAAAAAAATATTTTTTACTTAAATTAAAATACTTATAACTAATAAATAAAACCATTTTATTACGTATCTATTTTGTATTTTATTAAACGGTTTTTTAAACGGTTTTACTTAGCTTACCCCGTTTGTTTTAGAATTTATTCTTTCTTTATTCTTTGGTCTTTGTTGGTTCAAATTTAGAAATGGAAATTGCACCTTCTTGCCGGCGACGGATTGATCTGAAATTTGGTATATGCTTTTAATTCCGGTGACAATACAACAATGTATATTCATTGTCATTGTAAATTCAAAATGGCCGCCGCTACAAAATGGCGGATGACCTAATTCTTATCAACCCCATCAATATGGGTATCAATTGAAAGGTCTTTGCAAGGAGAATACAGTGCACTATATAAATTAAAAAAAAAAACTAAAAATAATGGTTGCCTGTAAAGTCGGTTTTACGGGCGAAGATTTTACGTGACAACGTCTTTTTCTCGGTAGAATATTTATTGATTTAAGACGTTGTCACGTCAACTCCCAATCGTGACAGCTGTCCATGTCTGCGTTTGACGTCTCACATGATACCATAGAGGCTTCGCACTATCGAAGCGCCACCTCCTTAACACTGCGGGCCTCTCTCTCGTTCGGTGACGTCATCGTAACGTTACCGAGCGTTACACTTTTTCATAAGTGACTCCCAGCCGCAACCTAATTTAAGACGTTGTCACGTCAAAACTAGAAAAAAAAAAGAAAAAAAAAAACTTTTAAGTAAACCGGTTTTATATAAATTGATTAGACTAAAATAAAACCGTTTTACTTAAAAGTTTTTTACTTTTGAAATTAATTAAAAAAGTAATACCCGTAACTGAAATTCACTAAACTAATGGATAATCTGCAATGATTTCATATTTGTATCTGCATCCGGTATAATAATCATTCCTATATCCATATCCAATTCGTATCCAAACCATAGACTAGTTTCATACTATAAAATAACAATCATATCTATCACCTTCTCACGCCTGCCAAAACCATATCTCACGCCAACAGATTTTGACGAAAATATGTCTTTTACCGAAAGAGGGCCTATCTTAATAGAATATCGAGCGCCGCATAGCCCTTACTTCCCCAACCTCCTATCTTACAGACCAACGAAGCTCGAAAAACAACTTTAAACCGACACACACAGTGTTCATGTTAGAGAGGTTTACTTTATGAAGATAAAGAGTGGGAAGGTGAGTCGCGGAATTTGCATGTGAAAATGGTTCTGGACTGGAGATTGTGGTCGCTATTCCCCTTTGGGTTTCGATTGTAGTTTCAAGGAAATGGCATAACTTTTACTTCTTTTGGAGGTTATCGAAACCCTACCAAAAAAAGCGATAGTAAAATTTATGTAAAATATACGTAGTCGACGCCTTCTTGGATCATACATATAAGTATCACATACATACATCTCGCCTGTATTTCCAAATGGTGTAGGCAGAGCTCACGAAACGTTACGTTGACAAACCGTGACTACAAGTATTTCATATTCCTTGACCACTTCCAGCATAGTTTTAGGTTTAAGAAACATATTAATGAGGCATAATGGTGACAAGTTGCTAGAATCTCGCCTAAAATATACCTTAATCTCTCTTAGTCGCCTCTTACGACATCCACGGAAGAAACGGAAAGGTATTATTTCAGACTCCTCTCGACATGGATTGTATAAATATCACGCCTGCAAGGTGTTCCTAAACAGGGCAGGTGGAGCACACGAAACGTTACATAAACAAAACAGGAGTAGTTCCAGATAAGTTGCCAATTGTGGCATACTTTTAGGTTTAAAAATAAACGGAAAAGTAACCTAAGCTTGAGCTTTATCTTGTATCTTTTCATTCATGTCAAGACAGAGAAGGTGTTTGCAAAAAAATATTTTTCACATTCAGTGATCTGATTTTAAATTGACATATTTTAATTTCTTTGAATTTTAGACATTATTGTTGTTAACTTGTGCCTATTTTTATTCTTCACGAGCCATTATAAATTTACAATTTAACAAAAATTTGGTATACCTTAATATTGTATAGTTTCCATAATGAAATTTATAAGTAAATCTTGCATCTCGTATACAACTCATGAATCACACACTGTTTACGAACGATGAATCATTGGATAACTTTCTTAGAGTAATTACTAACATTTGGACAGCATAATTTTCTCACTCGAAAGTAAAATTACAGTTCCCATAAATAAACTAACAACTATAAATACACGTTACTTTGATCGCAGATATCACATAAATAATGTGCGTAATGAGGTTTTCTAAGATGGTATCGCAGTCATTCGTTACCAATATCGAACCCATCGGTATTTGTGAATAAAGCTGTGGTTACACTGAGTCGTTTCGATGATCACAAAAGTGTAAAGTGCACGATAGTTAGCCGTATTCGGCGAGCGACACGACAGCTTGTCTATTGTCGGTTTAGGTACTTAAATTAAAGTAAACAAACTTTATGTCAGATTTGACAGATTAAGGACGTTTTTTTTACCACCCAACTATTTTCGGATGTACAAATAGTTTAGCAAAGGAATCTTCGTAATACATATTTATTGATCTGATGAACGTTAGTGTTTTATTTCCGATTGTTTCTGGTATTAGGTAAATTTAGGCAACAACAAAATATTTTTTATTGTTTCCTTCCTTTTCCAAACTTTTTGAATATCCGAAAAAAGTTGGGTAGTAAAAAGAAACGTTCTTAACCTGTCAAATCTGACATAAAGTTTGTTTACTTTAATTTAAGTACCTAAACCGACACAGTATAGATGTTGGTTGTCGTCGGACGGTATAGTGTAGTCACACTGAGTCGTTCCGAGGATTGTGAAGGTGTAAAGAAGTAGTTGGCCCCATTCGGCGAGCGACACGACAGCTTGTCTAGATGTTGGTTGTCGTCGGACGGTATAGTGTAGTCACACTCAGTCGTTCCGATGATTGTGAAGGTGTAAAGAAGTAGTTGGCCCCATTCGGCGAGCGACACGACAGCTTGTCTAGATGTTGGTTGTTGTCGGACGGTATAGTGTAGTCACACTGAGTCTTTCCGAGGATTGTAAAGGTGTAAAGAAGTAGTTGGCCCCATTTGGCGAGCGACAGTTCACAGCCTAAGTGATGGTGGTCGGAGGACAGTGTGTTGTAAAGTTAAAGGGCTACGGACTACCTCGAAAAATATTCGGGCTAAACTCAATTTAAGACGTGATTTATTTCAGTATGAAACAAGCAAGCATAAATCACTGTAATTATGCTGCTTGATGATTGATGAAAACATTGTTTTAGCAAATAGAGCTAGCAACAGTAATTAATAGTAACAGCGTAAACCATTTTTATGTGTAAGTATAACACCTGTAATATACACTGTGAAAAAGCATTAAAGTATTGATTAAATATTAAGCGACAAGGTTTAAATCTGAACGAAGAAAAGTCCATTTACTTCGAATTTAACCCCTATTGCTATGACTTAGATTGAAACGCCATTTAATAGAACAGGGTCGAGGATTGGGACATTTACCTTATTCATAATCCAAAAATCGCAATACAACATACAACTCGATTTAGTACGAAATCTTACAAACTCTACGAGACAAGTTTACACTTTAAGCAAAATAAAAAAATGCATAATTTCTGCACCCGCTAGTCCCAATAGTGGGCAGGCTAACCGACAGCAGAACAGACAGACGGTCTCGTTACGATTTGTATCCGGCCACGTGCGGGCACGGCTGCGTTTGGACGCGGTCGAGTCCAGGGGGAGAGTAACTTGCGGTTAGTAACTTGCACGGTAGCTTAGGCTTTTAAGCAAGCCTATGAAAAACACGAGTTCAACAGCAAACCAGTAGCTTTTTTTTCTGCTCTGTGAATTAATATCACATCAAGACAACATTTTACGATATTTTGCATCTTCCTTGGCTATTACTTAGGCCATACTGAAAGTTTATGGATTAAAAAAAATTAAAACAGATATTACACTTTTGATTAATTTATTGTTTTTCGAAGTATATGCCCTCACTATTTACGCATTTTTGCATCCGTTGGAACCATTGGATGAAGCAGTGGGTCCAGTCTTCAGTAGGGACCTCTTCAACAGCTGCATCAAACGCATTCACCGCCGCTTCCGGGCTTGTAAATCTTAAACCTCTTAGTTTATCTTTTATTTTTGGTTGGTGGAGATGTGGTGCTGGAGGCGCATGATGAGGATACCCTGGACCGCCAAACGCACCAATAAGTCGATTCTCCTGCGGCTAAAGATCAAAACCCGCTTATCAACAATATGCCACCAGCGAATTCTTGCATATTTTGGCCACATAGTGCGAAGAGGAAATGAGAGCCTTGAAAAGTTGATCGTAGTTGGAAACACAGACGGCAAACGAGCTCGTGGCCGATCTCCAACCAGATGGACCGATCAAATAAAGGACGCGTCATCTTCCAAGTTTTACTCGGTTGTGAGGGAAGCAATGGACAGAACTCAATGGAGGAAAATCATCCACTCCAGATGCAGGCTTTCCAACGATGACCACGATCCTCAGTCATGAGGGAACGACAAGAGAGAGAGATAAAAGAAATCGCAAGGTGCCAGGTCCGGGCTGTAGGGCGGGTATATCATTAGTTTTACGTTTAAGGCCTTCAAATACGCATCCGTTACCTTAGCGGAATGAGCGGACGCGTTGTCGTGGTGAAGGATGACATTACTTCGAGGACGTTTTTCACGAACTTTTTCGAACTCTCTGGGCAAAAAATTGTTTACGTACCAATCTGCAGTTACTATCCTTTGGTTTTCAAGCGGCACTGTAACGTAATGGCTAGTTTTGCCGAAAACAGAAGCAACCATTTTCTTGCCAGTGCTCCGAGTTTTCTTAACTTTCGTCGGCAAGTCTTCAAAAGGAAAGACCCATTCTGCCGACTGGCTTTTTCTTTCCGGTTCGAAATAGTACGCCTAGGTTTCGTCACCTGTCACGACATTATAGACGCCCAATGACTGTCCTCCATCAATTTTTTTTATCATTTTACGGCACCAATCGACACGCAGTCGTTTATCTGGTCTTCCGTTAAATCATGCGGTATCCAACGAGTGCAAAGCTTCCAGACTTTCAATTGTACATGCAAAATGTTTTGCACTTGGCTCATTCCAATGCCTAATAAAGTACAAATTTGCTGACAAGTAATTTTTTTGTCAGCTTCAATCAGTTGTCGTACGGTATCAATGCTAGACTCTGTAACCGCAGTCGCCGGCCGACCTTCACGTACATCGTCCTGGAGATGATCTCGTCCACGTCTAAATTCTCCAAACTACGAATACACAGAGCTACGGCATGGGGCTTCATCACCAAACGCCAATTGAGGTCTCTGGCAACTCTCTTGTTGACTTAAACCACAACGAAAATCGTAAAAAATCATTGAGCGAAAATTTTCACGAGTTAAATTCATTTTATTAGCGAAACACGATACTTTAAAGCCCACCAAAACTAAAAAACAAATGACAATCTCGTAAACTAAAAAGTAACACACTCCCAGAGAGTTCCATTTTCGAATACCATAGTTGCTTTTTAAAATTTTTAATTGTAAGTGGCCAGTTCCAGAAACTTTCAGTATGCCCCACGTATAACAATTTGTTGCCTAAGCGTTGGAAGAGGCGTTGTTATTCGATTATAATTTAGACGCTAGCCCGAGCATGATCAAAATAATTATTTTCTTGTCCCAAAATCTATGTTACAAGCATCGGTCATCATTACTTGTTTTGTTAAGCACGAAATTTTGTTTGCTTGTATTGTACCTCAATCATTGCGATATTGTGATATAAACATAACAAATTTTTTCATCCGCTTTTGTCATAAAGTCCTTTGATCTGAAACGCCAATGTTAATGCAATTTTTTTTTAACCAAGCGTGTTGTACAAGTTACTGCATCACTTTTATACGACAAGGGGTTGTACAAGTTGCAGCTGTACGAGTTACTGCATCACTTATGTTACGTCAAGTAGCCAAGTAAGAGTAGTTGGAACGCAGCACGGCCCGCTACGGAATTAGCCGTTGTTTGTTAGCCGAACTAAATATAGTTTTTATGCTTTACTTGCTTTGCTTATGTTACTAAAAGCTTGCCTTGTTTGGCTTTCGTCGGAAGCTCGGTCACAGTAGTATGAAGAAAATAATAACTTTGGCACTATTTGAACTATATCCTCTATTTTGTGGATTTCGTAAGAGGTGACAATAAAAATTAAGTTTAGATTTATATTTTAGACAGCAGGCTAATTCTATGTTACATCACGCCTGTATTCCCAAATGGGGTAGGCAAAGCACACGAAATGCTACATAGACAAAACCATGAAAATTTCACGTTTCATGTCCACTTCTAGCACATTTTTAGGTTTGGAGTTGGCAGGATTGATAATGATAGATTGCTAGCCTGTCGCCAAAAATATACTCCTCTTACGACACCCACGCTAGAAATGGAGAGGTTTATTCGGAATCCGACATAATACATACATACATACTCTGACGCCTGTATTCCCAAGAGGGGTGGGCAGAGCACATGAATTCAAAAATCCAGTGCCACGTTTAGCAAATTCAGGGTAAGCAGATGAGATGGTTAAACGTGATATTGCGGTGACAGGTTACTAGCCCATCGCCCACAATACACTAACCCTTTCCCAGAGTCGACTCTTACGACACCCACGGGAAGAAAGGGGGAGGTGCACACGGGACTGTATGGATATAATATACACATGGATATAAACTTGGTAGATTATTAAATCGGTTTCGTTAAGCTTGGAACAAAATTACCTAAACCTTAATAAACGCGAAAAATCCTTTAACACGTTTATTTAAATAACACTTTGCAGTTTGGAAAGAGTTTTACTTTCTTAATGGCCGGGATTGGAAGCGAATTAACTTAAAATAAGGACCGGTCAAGCGCGAGTCGGAAATACTGTCGAAGTTCTAAACGAGCATTATTTTGTAATGTTTTAAACTTTTGTGATTCTCACATTTATATGTACATATATACATATTCTCACGCCCATATTCCCATGAGGGGTAGGCAGAGCACATGAATTCAAAAATCCAGTGCCACGTTTAGCAAATCCAGGGTAACCAGATAGTTAAACGTGATATTGCGGTGACAGGTTGCTAGCCTATCGCCCACAATATACTAACCCTTTCCCAGAGTCGACTCTTAAGACACCCACGGGAAGAAAGGGGGAGGTGCTATTCTAACCCGGCACCACACATGTTTCAACTACTTATAAAATAAAAAAGTACCTCTCGACGTAGTATACTCACGTGCCCACGGTCGCTGTAACGCCGAAACGTCGAGAGGTAATTAAATTCAAGCGTGATAAAGTCCCGCGTACTTATAAATATGAACATTATTTTGTTGGCAATCGTTGCCTATTATCTAATGTAAACGATGTAGGTGTTATTTCAATGAGTTATGTATTTGATTTATAATGAAATGAAACGGATACTCATGTCTTTTTATTGAGTTTAGCTAGACATGTTTCAGTTCAAGTATGCCAGAATAGAAGCGATTGGCGCTCTGTTGTCTTTGTCTACTCCGCAGGGAAAAGGGCATGATGTTTATGTATGTAGTAAGTACAACCTATAATCGTAGGGCGAAATATCTTTGAAACTATTTCACTACAGTAGCAGGTTTATAAGGGTTCACCTTACGTTACGGAACTCTAAAGCCCGACCGGTCGGCGCAGCACTTAGCTGATAAGGCCTCGTTAGCATTATTGATAAGAGCTTGATTTATGGATAAACACTAAACCAAAGGGAAAAGGATTTAATTGACTCTGAATTTTATTAAAACCTCGTAAACAGTCCATGGGAAGAAGTCGGTTGTAAATTATCTCTATGTTGTTCTGAAGTCCTGGTAATGTCGGTTCTATAATTATTGTTTTTTTAGTTTAATTAAGAGTTAAACTAGAATATAGTTACTGGGATATTTTTATACATACATACCATCAAGCCTTTATTCCCAAAATTACTACCCCATTTTTTATTTTTGTCATGGCACTAAGTAATTTTGGACGAAAAGACGTTGCAGAGTTTTCCAAAAGTAGATCGCTGATTTACCATTAAGTGAACCCAAAAATTTACATTAGGATATATATTAATATAATTCAGTAAAATAATGAGTATGAGAAGACAAATAATGCGACTTTTCACTTTGGCATCGGGCGGTTTAATTTAATTTAAATAAAATAAAAATCTTAAGACGGAGAAGATACGTCGCTCATTAGAAATAATTATAATAATGAAAAGCTTGTATCTGAGATAAAACAAATTCAATTACCATAACACCACAAATTTACTTTAAAAGCTCGAACGTTTCTAATCTGTAGGCGATTATTTCACAGATAAGAGTTTTCTTAAAACAATATTTAAGTTTTAAAAGATGGAACAAAATCATTTGGTTGGAAAAAGATCGTTTGACCGAAAGGACCAGTCACTTGCATTAAAACGGACGACCTAAAGTTTTTTAACTAACTCAACGTTGTCACATAATTTTATAATTTTAGGTTAATTATCTGGGATTTCATCACATCAGCCTTTGAGTTTAGTATTTGCCGCCATCATATTTTACTTCGCGTCCTTTTATAAATTAAACGTTAAAAATACGAGTTAACGTCGTAAAAACGGGTAAGTATTTTTAATATAAATAATTAAACTCTATACACGTATAATAAATACTGTCCTTATGTCTCTTGGTTGCGGCATCATGCGGTAAAAGCTGAACCAATTTCTATTTCTCTTTTTGTTGTATTCGTTGTTGTTAAGAGAAATAAATACGAAGAAAATTTCGCGGAATGTTTTTTTCGTTAAGTATCATTAGTTTTTTTAATACATTATGTTGCTTGACGTAACATTGAAGGAATTTATAGCCAGTTTTATATGTCGCCTGTTCCCTTGTCGGAATACCAACACACAAAAGAAATTGAAAATATTATATTTCACAAATTTCGTTATTTTTTTATTATTAATGATACTATAAATAAGGCAGGATAACATTTTTGTTGAATAATAGTAAAATGAAATTTAATTTCACTGAGATTCATAACTAATTTACTAACTTTTGTAGACCGCTTTAATAAAGATTGAGTAACCTCATTTAGACATTAAGTCAATATTGCTGAATCAAACTAAACAAATATACTAGGCACTAACCTCAATTTAATCTCCTTAAAAAATCCCAAGGTCACACCTCCAAAATCCACATCATTTTCAAACCACAACGCTCACCAACCACTAACACATCAACCACTTTTACCATTAAGTATCAATAACACTGTTTTTAATCCCACTTTTAAGCAACTTCAAACTAACAACAATCTCAGCAAGTCTCGCGAAACTCGTCGCTAAGTTTCTCGGCACAACTCGTCAACTCGTAACGTTAGGGCGGGCGGGCGGCGCCGCGGCTCGGCGCGGAATGCCGCCGTGGCGAAGGGCGGGCAGTGATAAGGTCCCAAATTGGGAGACGAGAGAACCGCGCAGCGTGTTTGGAACATTTCTCTCCGTTTCTTCCGTACGTGACGTAACAGGCGAGGGATAGGTTTAGTAAGTTGAAACTTGTATTTTGCCGTGTGGTGTCGAGTTTGGAATAATATCTCTCCATTTCCTTCCAATGTCGTAAGATGCGTTGAGAATAACACCTCTCCGCTTTTTCCGTGGATATCGGAAGAGGCGACTAAGGATATAGGTTAAGGTATATTTTAGACGACATGCTAAAAATTTCTCACTATAGCACATCTTTAACTGAAAGCTTAAGACATAATTTATAAATGCTAGAAGTGGCTAAGAGACGGAAAAAGCTTTTATTCCCATTCCCATTCGAACGAGCTCATGAGATTTTAAATAGAAATGTCACAAAAACCGCTGAAAACGTTTTAAAAATAACACGAAAAATACAGGAATCTTCATAAACAAGGGATCTAAATACTGCAGAGAGTCTTAAAAAAAGACACAAACATTGAAAACCTTAGCCCTTTCTTTGTCCACAGCCGAGCAAAAACTACTTGTAAATGCAAACTTAGTTACCCTCGAGTTTGAGTCGCGGAACCCCTTCGGATGAGGTCAGCAAGAAATACGCGACGTCACCTCCAATTTAACATTAGAACTCTTGAACCGTGAAATAGTTGAGATTGTTTGGTAAATTAAAATAGGAAGAGCCGCATTGCCAAGGAGATGGACAAGCCAAGATTTTCCTGGCAGTAATCGCAGGCACAGACATAATCCCAGGCACAGGCACAGACATGTTGCTCTAAGGGCGCTTGTCCACTACCATGAATTTTCCGGTCCGGTCATCCGGGTTTTTACTGTCTGTCGCGTCGTCCCGCTCACGTTAATACTATTTTATGTTAGAGCAAGCGAGACGAGACATTACGTAAAAAGCCGGACCGTAACATTCATGGTAGTGCACAAGCGCCCTAAGGGTGCGTGGCCCGGTACCGGTCTACTTTCAGAATAGGACATGACGGCGTGAAAACCTGCGTCCAACGCGTTGCTTTGGCTCTTGGATCAGTAATACTTTTCCTTGAATATCTTGACTCCATGACTTATACTATACACTTTGCTTTTTTAAACCGACTTTAAAAAAGGAGGTTCTCAATTCAGCTGTATTTAATTTTTTATTGTTTTATGTATGTTACCTCATAACTTTTATACGGGTGCACCGATTTAGATTTGGTTCTTTTGTGTTTGAAATGGCTTCCTGAAATTTCAATGGTGTCAGGCGCACGATATAGACTACATCAGTCACTGTTTAGCTAGTACAGGTACCATCGCGAACAGGGATTGTTGAGCCACTAACCTATGTTTGTAACTTGGTCGTGTAATAGGTACTAATCCAATAGCTGGCATCTAGTCGGTCACATCGGTCATTGATTACACGTCTAAATTGCGAACAGTGGCAAGTGGCTCAACAATCCCGGTTCGTGACTGTACAGGTTACAAAAATTACAGGTAGCCTATCCCCTGTGTCGTCTCTTGCGCCGCTCAGCCTACATTCCCACGATGCAAGCCGCGATAGCACCGCCTGCATTACTATGCGGGGTGAGAATGCTTGCGCATGCGCGGCTTTTGTTCGGTATGTAGAATAGACAAAGCAGTTTATTTCGACGTCTTTTGACTTGAATTTTATAGTGTTTTGTCTGTCTATACATTATTGGGTCTGTTCCGGGCTTACTCCGTATTGGGAAGTGTGTTTACTGAAGGAGTGAACAGGTGTAGTTTTTCTTTAGGAATTTTGAGTGTTTCGTACCCAAAAGGTAAAAATGGCACCCTATTACCGAGAATTCGGGGTCTGTCCATCCGTTTGTCACCAGGTCGCATCTTGCTATTGCTAAAAATAAAATACCATTTTTATTTCAAGGAGGCTCCCATACAAAAACGTGTTCTTTTTGTAGTTTTTGATACGAACGTAAAGACGAAAAGACATGTAATAGCGTTCAATTGCTAGATTACTTAATGTACACTATAACGCCTGTGTTCCCAGATGTAGTAAGCAGAGCACACGAAACGTGACATAGACAAAACATTGATATTTCACGCTGCAATGTTACGATACAAAAATAATCGAACTACTTAGCTAGGAACTTGAAACAAATTAACATTGACCACTTTTTCCTATCATAAACGTCTCTTTGAAATGCATTATCATAATGCAGTTTATGTTCATAGCTTTAAAAAACATATGACATGACTACATGACAAATAGAGCCATCGAGTCTCATACTATGTTGCTTTAATGTGGTTTGTCTTATAACTCCATCTAGCGGCATGCTAATGCACTAAGAGCAAGAACTTTTGAAATGTCGCATGACAGTTTTGACGTACAAAAGATTTGTACTATATGGTAATTTAGTTGCTTTGTAAGATTTATCTTTACTACGTGGGATATTTTATGTTCAACTATGTAGACGTTTTGCAACAAAGTAGAATTCGGCTTCCACCATACATATATTGTAAAAGAAGCTAATGTAATTCTCAAAAAAAAAAGTAAAAAATTTTTTTTAAGTAAAACGGTTTTATTTTAGTCTAATCAATGTATATAAAACCGTTTTACGTAAAAAAAAAATTACTTTTTTTTTCGAGCTTTTAGTTTTTTTTTAAAATTTGATATAGTGCACTGTATTTTCCTTGCAAAGACCTTTCAATTGATACCCATATTGATGGGGTAGATTAGGGTGGTTCAAAAAATTTTTTTTTCAATTTTTCAACGGGGCACCCCCTAAATATTTTCCAATAACCAAATTATGAAAC
>BHDV01065522.1:179420-213618 GCA_005406045.1 Adoxophyes honmai
GAGATATCGAGTAACATACACACACAAAAAAAAAACATTTGGTCGAATTGAGAACCTCCTCCTTTTTTCGAAGTCGGTTGAAAATGTATCTTAACTCTTAAATACCTTACTCGCCTTTGACAACATCCACGAAAGTAATGGGAGGTGTAATTCTAAACCCAACAATTCACGGATTTTTGTCAGACATAAGGCAACAATAACCGCTGTCAAATGCTTATTCTCGTTCAAATTATGAGCTGCATTGATTCTTTTGTTTGTGACAAGTATCAATACATAATGATACAGTCACGTTCCTAATAAGTATTACTATAATCTTATTGTTTATAATTTTCTATGTGTCTGTGTATTGTATAGCAACTTGATAAAGAAATTAGAATACATTGATTCATGTTCTTTACAAAAATACGGAGTGCATAAAAATATGTTTAGAGATGAAGTTAGTCTGTCTTCTCTCGAAGGTTTAAAAGTCCAAGTTAGACGTACAAGCTCAAACATATATGGTTATTGAAGTAACAGGTAACATTCAAGTAAACCACTCCGCGCCCAGCAATAAGTTATCCTGTTCTTACTCATTCTGTCCATCAAATCAATGTGCAGTTGCACATTATTTTTAATAGGAACGAAAAGTTTTCCTTCTGGATTTTCCTCTACTTTCGTCTACCGTTCGCTGAAAATTGAAAGAGATTTACAAATTTATGGGCGTTATTAAACCGAAAGATTTAAACCAACGATTATAGAGCATATAGAGATATGACGTATAGTCCGGAAGCCTATGTTAAAGAGATATTGATTAAAACTTGTTGCACTTCAAGAATGGACATTTGTAACTCACCCTAGGTTTGTGACGTAGCCACCAATTAGTAACGTTAAACACATATCACTAACCGCATTGTTGTTAGCTGGTTTCACTAAATAGAATTTGTTATCTCTGCTACAAAAAAGTTTCACTACCGAAAAGGTTTTCTCTCTGAAGTAAAAATCTACTGACAAAAAAGTGTGCAATTACTTAATATGATTTTTATTCTGAAATAGTAATTATTTAAGACACATAGTTGGCCTTATGTTGATATAACATTATTTACTCGTAGCGTCGTCAAAAACACGTTTTAGGTTATCAACGCCTATGGTGTTTAAAACGACTTTGATAAACTCAACACCATAAAATATTATCACAGGAAAAAACAACTTCACTATTAAATATCTCTAGATAACCGAAGAATTCAAGAATGTTCCCATAAAATCTTCCAGCATTTCTACACTTAACAAGCATGTTCATAAAAACAGTGGTACTATAAGTTACCTACGATATGTTCTACAATGAATTATGCCATAGCGCTACTGACGCCATCTGTTGACGCGTGACTGAACTACGGAACTATTCGACTTTAGTACACTGGAGATCGCAGTACGGATACAATAATGGATTGCAATACATTACAGAGTTTGAACGATCCATCATTTCAAAGCTACTTAAGTAGCCAGCAATCTATTAGTCTTAATGTGAAAACTCGTAATTTCTTGGTAATTGGTGGAAGAGGCTTTATTATCTTCGAAATAAAGATGAGTATGCTACAAGAACTTAGTAATGTGTAAAAGGAAGATTGTGATTGATTAAAATGGTTGCGAATATTAATGTTTTAAGTTTAATGTATTTCTTTTAGCGTAGTTACGCAAAAAGTCTTTAAGATAATTATGTATTATATACTGCCTTCGGTTGCTAATGATATGTTTTACCGAAGCTGTTGTTGGATTGCTATCGGCTTAAACAAGACTTCTCCATAATAAGAAGCGACTAAGGAAATAGGTTTAGGTATGCTTTAGGCGCTGTCGCTGTGTGCTAGCAACCTGTCATTGTTACACTACCGCTTCCATCTGTTTTCAAATCTAAAATTATGCTAGAAGTAGCTGCGAAGCGTGAAATAGGCGCAATCATGACTTTACTTAGGTGTGTTTTATTTGACTGTCTTTAGAAAGCTTGCCCTTTAAGAAGAGACGGGTATTTATCATTTTATTTTAACTAAACTCGTCCTTGTTTAAACTGAACTATATTTTATAACTGCATTGGCTGCAGCACCTTATCTGGCGCATTCTTCATGCAGCCACTATTAGCAGATACTCCGTGCAGCTAGTCTAGTATAGAAGACAGATCAGGTTGTTACACGTCACTCGAGCACAAAAAAATGATCTATCACAAAATGAGGAGCCGTGAGGATTTAGAATAAAACCGTTGTGTATGTTTGTGTGTTGTGTTTTGTATCAACTTTGTGTATGTTTTACCAAAAATCAATGATAGGCATGATATGATACCTATTCACATGTTTCGTAGATGTCGTAAGATGCGGTTAAGGAAATGGCTTAAGGTATGCTTTGGGAGGCTGGCAACCTCTCATTTATGTTCCAACCTAAACTTATGCTAAAATGGCTCAAACACGTGTTTTAGTCGTAATTTTGACTATGTTACATTTCGTGTACTCTTCCTGCTCTTATGAAACGACACACGATCAAAATATGCGGCGGTGATAACCTTTCATTAGGTGAACCACAAACTCATTTGTTTACTCTCATGTTAAGAAAGCAAAAATGAAATTGAACTGTAATGATTATTTTGGTAACTAATGTTATACATCATTTACAGTATTGTATGTAAATCAACATACAATCACAGGGCATAAAATAAATTGGCTTTAGAGATAGGATTAGAACCCACTTCCCTGATATAACCGTATTTCTTAAAGCATTGTAACCGTATGTTAATAAAAATCAAGGTTACTTTACTATCCTTCTGCAGCCACTGCAAAATTCTGTTCATCCAAATTTTATTAGTGCCCGAGTGACTTGACTAAAGTCGGTCTTGCCCCTGTACTAGTTTGATTCCGGTCGCGAGAGCAACGTTCGGATCGCCGGAACCAGTCCCAGCTTTAAGCCGCACTAGAAATAGTTCTTTACTGCGATTCATTAATACTACATTAGATTCCATGTAACACTAGACTATTAAGTTATTAAATGTGGTCGGCATTGTGTAATGTTTTGAACTTTTGTGATGTCATTTTTTTTTGTTACCTTGACGTTTCTGTCGGCAGCGTTACGGTTGTCATGGTTAGACTTAAGTCAATATTTTAAGCAGTACAAATTTTATTTTAAAACTTTCTTATGAATGTGCAGTTATTTTTATACTAGGTATCTTTACTTCCTTTGCCGGTCTCAATAATTAAGAGGGCTCTGCCTCTCAAAGATTGACTGTGAGAGATCTCTAAAGGGACAAGTTTGCCTTTGTACTTTAGCACCTAGCTTGAAATTTTCTTTTGTTTCGTGGTTTCTTTTGTACTATAAAGTGTTTACTTACTTATTGTGTTGCTAGGCACAGGCTGTTCTGTTAGTCTTAGCACTAATCCTAAACTATACGTCATAAAAATAGCGCTAAGTGAGGCGCCTGTTCTAACGGTGCTGCCCTCTATCGCAAATCTCCGGGAATCTCGCAGATTATCACGCCCTTCTCCCCACGCTGTCATAAATAATGAGTAAACACGGGAAATGAGACTGGACGGACGCGCTGCGTTTTATACAGTAAAGCCAAAGATGGGGTAGTAAACTATTCTTTGTTATTCTAAGCTGTTCCGTAAGTCAAGAGACAGTAGTATTAGAATTGATAAATAATAGATCCTGTGTTATAGCCTTTGCAAGTTCTGTAAGCTATTTATACGTATCAGGCCCTGAGCAGACGACAGACTATCCGCGAAGGAATTTTTAGACTGTGAAAATATAACCTATGGAATTATATGTAGTAACGCTCCCCACGCGCAAAAAATCTGGCGCACAATGCATACAATCCACGCATACTTTTTGTGCGCCTGTACTGCGGTACTCAATCAATCAATCGCACAAAAAGTCTGTCATCTTCGCTGCGTCTCATCGATTCAACACCTGAATCTAAATTAAGTATTCACGTTTTTAAAAGCTCATATACCACAGATTCCGAAACTTACCTTGCTTTGTTTTTTTTTCTTTTAACTTTGACTTAAATAAATTCTTAGTTCGGTAATATTCTTGCTCTAATTATTATTAATGAATGCAGACATATTTTTCTACCATAAAAAGCAACATAAATAGTCGAAAACTTTCTAAATATAATCCTTTCCTAAATAAACACAACTTATTTCAAACCTTTGGCTGAACGCTCGTTAATGTCCAAACTATAGTTCCCTATGTTCGGAAAACCAAGCGCATAAATTGCGGCGGTTCGCGATTGGCTGATTTGCAAATGGAACCGGCGCAGACACAATGCTGCGCGCTGATTGGCCGAAATACCGATGCCAGCTGCTTCGAATACCGAAATACGTTGTTACCTGCAACAACAAAAGATATTTTATATCGTTATAAGAGTGAAATAAATAATAAATAAACTTTACTTTTTTAGAAGATTTACAATAAAAAAGCAAACGTTGGGACTTCCTAGAGCAAGCACCGTGGTACTACTAGTACAGCTCTCCTATTTATGAAGTTTAAAACTTGAGTAGGTTAGGTAAATGTTACCAATGCTCGACACTGACCCAATACACGGCACTTGCAACCTTATGTCATAATAAGTCAGGTGACAGATGGATGTCGTCTACTGGGCGTTGAGGCGTCGAGCATTGGTACATTTACTAAAATTAATAATTAATATCTTTAACTAATCGTAATAAAAAAAACTTGGAAACTAAGGAAAATGAAAATTACAAAATGTGACCATGATCAAAATGAACTTATCATCTTTCAATAGAAGTTGTAAATCGTGTAAACAAAGAAAAGGGGCAAAGAGAGCATACGAAACGTGTGTGTAAGTTTCGATGAATCAGTTTAAGTTTAATTTAAAATCCAGCACCTAGGTTCTGCGTAAAGAATTAAATCCCGTGACCATTGGCACCATTGCATTGGCATTGGCTTTTTTCTAACGCGTTCGGGATTGGCTTGACGGAGAACAGTGATCGTGATCCCGAGCGTCTTGGTGAAATGCTTTCTTGTAACAAACCAATCCTCATTATCGATTTGAAATAATTAAAGAGCATTTAAGGCAATTCAAATTAGGTATAGATCTTTGTAATTTATTATCTCCCCAAGTACATTAACTACTCGATAATAAGTGGTTTCTCTGGATGTAAATGTGCGTTGCCTGAGTCCCATATATAATAGTAATGGGTTCTTCTTCATTAATCATTATTTAATCTTCATTAATTATTCATTAAAGGTAAATTTTATTATCCTTATTACGATTAGAAATAAAGATGCTGTTTTAAATCGGTCTTATTTTATAGATTATATTAACAATTCAGCCCACTGCTGGGCATACTCTTCTGTTCCTATGCGGGTCTAGAGCGGTTAGGAAACGTTTTGCACAACATTTAATTATTTTTAGTAATAAAATCGATTAAGTAAAATGATGAATTTTTGTAGTATTTGTTTTTTGTGTGACATGTTTAATAAAAATCCTATTGGACTTATTCCTGCAGATACCTGGTTATAAATAAATTATCAGACCTTTAATAATAATATATCAAAAAAAACAGAAATACTAAATTTCAAAAATAATATTACTTGACATTACTCCGGTTTTAGAAATTCTTGCGTGGATAAACCTGCTCAGACCTGCTACCTGTCACTATTATACCTGCCAACTCAAAACCTAAAAAAAATGCTAGAAATCGTCATGAAACGTGAAACATCGCGTTTTTGTCTATGTAGCGTTTCGAGCTCTGTCCCATTTAGGAATAGACGTGATGGATGTATGTAAGTTCAATCGCCAAATTAAAAAAAAAAACTCAAACTAACTAACAGCCAAAACCGAAACGTCTCTATCCCCAACCAAACTCGATTAAGCTATACCTCCCCCCGCGTGATTTGAATAAGAAACCCATCGCGGCTGCCGTCTGTTCCAGATATATATGTTGACAAGAATGGCTTGGAGGGAGACAGGATAAAACAATAGCCTGTCATTTGTCAAGGTGACATTTCATTTGGAGAACAACAAAAGGTTTTTTTTTTAAGGTGAGTAATTATTATACATAATAACATAATAAGGTGTAGCAGATATCCCCCCATCTGACGATAATACACAAGGAATAGGTAAAAGCAACTCTGGAATCACAATTAATGTAACACTTGCTCGTCAATGAGTGTTATTAAAAGCTCGTATCCTATAGGATAAAGGCCTAAAGGCCTAAGGAGTTATGGATAGTTCGTTACAACCCGAATGAGTTACAAAAGGTACGCCACTTCAGACTAAGGAGGTTACAAGTATCAAAGTAAAAATTGTATCTTAAAGTTATAGAATCCGATGAATTGTAAAGCACACGAATGGGTCGGTAATACCTTTACATTTTCAATGGATCGTTGATACCTGCGTTTACCTTACTACAAGAGTTGCCATTTTCAAAACCCACTCATCCCTAAAATTCAACCCCATAAACATAACAACACACCTAGGAATACAAGCGTAAGTTTACCCCAAACTGCGTCAAAATTAGTATAAGTCATATTGACTTCCGAAATGCCGCGATCGCAGGCCGTAACAAGGCCCTCGGGAGCTAGCAAGCATTCTCGCACGGCATGTGTCGACAGGGCTACTTTATGGCGTTGGGTAATTACGCTATTCATTATGTAACTAACATTAAAAATATTATATTTCCCTATGCGTCTAGTTCAGAATTTCTCTATGGGTGAAAACGGGACTCTATTAGTTAGACTTCGTTGTCCGTCCGTTGGTCGCCAGGCTGTCTCGAACCGTGCTAGCTAGTATTTGTAAATACAAATACAATAGAAATCTATTGTCACTATAAGAACAAATACTAAACATAAAATAAAACAATTATTTTAAGGGGGCTCCTATACAACGATCGTGATTTTTTTGGTATATTTGGGTCGATATGTATAACGGTAACAGATAGACACATGAAATATAATAAAATTCGTATTTTAAGGGGGGCTCCCATCCAAAAAAACTTTTTATTTTTTTGTTTTTGCTTCGCACCGGTGAGTGAACGTCATTTTCAGAAGCCTCTAGTCAAAAGCTATTTCCACACCAGTGCGCTTTCGCGTTCACCTTGCGTCTTCCTCTGACGCATGCCCGTGCAACTACCAACCACAGCGCATGCCGCCAGCGCGTCTTCATTGAGGATGGATCTAGATTCAGCGCATGCCGCTTGCACGACTTCATTAAGGACGGATCTAGTTTCAGCGCATGCGCTGTCGTTGCACGGGCAACGGAGGAAGACGCAAGGTGAATGTGAAAGCGCACTGGTGTGGACATAGCTAAACGGTGAAAATTATAGTCTATATCGCGCGCAACTAGATACGCACTTTGCTAAGTTAGTTGATAACTATTTCCTTCTTCTCTAACAACATCCACAGAATAATTGGAGAGGTGCTTTTCTAAACCCAACATCACAAGGGGAGGGTTAAAAAAGGTAGAAAATCTCTTATTCCGGAAAATTTCGACCGGGAGATTGGTTGACTGATAATCAAAATGCGGGTAGCATTCGAACGCCCGTCAGGTGAGTAGGCAGTGGGTTCGGTTCCGTCCCGTGTTGGGGACACATTCATCACACCGTTGCAACGTGGTCACTTAGCGTGGAAAACGATTGGATAATGGAAAAAAATATAACACACTTTCAGAAATGTTAGGTTTATGTTCTCAAATTGAGTCGGCAGAGTACATGAAACATTAGTAAAACGTTAGTAAAAACCATGATTATTTGGCCACAGATATACTTTTGGCATAAATACTTTACTTTTAGATTCTAAGATAACACAGGTATTCGATAGACAGTCGTCTAAATGTATACAAAAAATGTTCAGTCCTCTATTAATTCCTAGTTTTTCAATTCAGTTTTAAAAACTAAACTGATACTTTATTCTTTTAAAATGTCTTGCATACCAGAGAGAATGATCAAAATAATAATTTCATTTTTTGATGTTTAATACTTCATGTCATATTTTGTTTTGAAAAATGTAAAGAAGTTTCCAGATATGTAATTTTTCAGGAAAAATAAACCAATAAAACTACTGGGAAAATCTAAACAGATGCTCTGATACAAATAATTATACGTTTAATAATAGCATCTACATTATTAGTCATTCAATTTAATATACCAAATTTAAATTTAAAAAACTAACCTACCCGAAGATCAATAATTTTATCACTTTAAAATTAATTGTAATCCCCCAAAACTTAACTTAACTAATACCCCACGAAGAAAACCCCCCAATTTCTTGCAAAGCCGCTTCCACGCCCAAAACCCAAATACCACTGGCCGGTAATTTATCATCCCCGTTATCAGTACCCACTGGCCATTACGGATTAAAAAACAATTCGGGACCCATATACCCCCACCCCCTAACGGACTGGACAGCAATGGAAAAGCGAGGGAAAAGCCGGCGATGGTCAGCTGATTGGGTTCAAAGTTGGACGCCATTGAGAATTAGAGGTTAGAGGAATTGACTGACTGGAGTATCCAGGATATTTTTTACTAGTACAGTGTCATGCGGGATGTTTTTTGAACACGCCTTCATTGTTTTCGTGAAGTAAAATAGGTTAAAGTATGTTGAATTTTTGTAAATTTTCCATAGACAAGTCAAACAGTTGAACATTTTTTTTTATTTCAGTTACATTAGCATTATTAAATTTGTATAGCTTCGCTTTGGCAGAGAGTAAGTTTCTTTTAGGTTTTGGATTTTTGACGAACAATTTTTTGAATTACTGTAACTTCATAAATTTTTGAGCAGGTTTACTTTTTTCAGAATATGTTTTGTGTTTAATAAGTAATAAGGCCGCGTTTGATAGAGGCTGTTATCTACCCTTATGGAAAATTAAAAAAAAAATGGCATTTGGAAATGGTCAGTTAAAATCAGCTCTTTAAGACTTTTAAAATTGAGACGCATAAGTACTCGTAATAATATAAGCAGCATCAGTTTTACAATCTTGTTCTAGCATTGTCTCCCGATCGTTAATTACTCCTTTTACTGGAGTTAATACGGCGGGGATGTTTTGTGAATTAGTAATAGGCCCAAGTGGGCCCCGGGGAGCGTTCGGTTCTGCCTTCGTTCTTTATTAGCTGCGATGTTTTATACAATTAATTGTTTCTGTATGCTAATGGCGTCGGCTACTGTTTTGTTTCCAGTGTTGGATTGGTGTTAAGGAGGAATAAATATTCTACAATGTTTCCGAGACTTTTATGAGACTTAATCGTTAGCAGCATGAACCTGGTAATTTATTTTGTTTGTGGTCACGAGTTGTAAGACCAGTAACCAACAATTACAAAAGCGAAATAAAATAGCAATAATCGTAATTTAAATTGGAAAACAAAATTAAGTTAATAGCAAAGTATGTAAGTTTTTTTTTCAATCAACGACTCCATAATTTACATGTATTGAAAAGAGAATCAATTATTTAACACTTACGTTCCCACAAAAAGGCAACAACTAAAAGCCGTGTAATTTCAAAGTCGTAAACCCAATCATTAGCTTTTCGCAGCATTAACATTCCTCATTTAACGACTACTTAGCGAGATACTGGAATTAATAAGCAGTTAAATAAGTTTGAAATGGGCCCAAATATTTGCTTCGTATGACGGCTCGTCAGCTCCGAAAAAGCGAGTGCATTCTGAGTCTAAAGACAGGTTTCTGCAACGGGTTTTCCGATCCGCTGCAGTTGTTACAAAACGGCAAAACAACCGTCAGCCACGACCCAAATTAATCTCTCAAACAACAAATTAAGACATAAAGTTAAACAAAGCGTGACCGAGTATTGGTCCTTGTGGAACTCCCAACCTAAAGTACTTTTTCAATGATACAAACGTGGCAAGGGCTGGCCGATCACTCAATAAACTGGATTTTATTTCCAACGAACAGCGGATCAATGTCCATTGCGTTTTTATTAAAGGTTTGCATCGTTGCTTTTACAGTGCGGTTTTGTCGAACGCTTCGCTAAACTCTAAAATAATTTAAAATCAATCTTGTGTGTTGGTGCGGAGTTTGGGTTTTCATTGTGGGCAGTGGTTTATGGGTCGTTGCGTTTCGTGGCATTGCTTGCTCTCGTCCGTCAATTAGCAAGCCGGACCGGTTCGGTTGTCTTGGACAGAACGGGACCTGTTACCGGGTATGTCATGTCTAACACTTTACGTTCCCACTGCATTTTAAGCGTGCCCATTTATTTCGCATTTGAATTGTATAAATAGCTCCGACCGTTTTGCAATTGCACTCAGCTTTGCTTTAACTTGAATCAATTATCAAGCGTCCCACAAATACTGGTCTCGTTTTCTCAAAGTAATTATTTTCGCGATTTATTATAGTAGTTTCATGACCAATTCCAATAAACGCTTCGTTTTATTTCAGCGGTATTTCTTCAACTCAGGCATTACGTCGATGGTCAAACAAATTGGTACAAAAGCTGTCGAAACTTTTTGCGTCCGCGCAGTTTTAATCCTCATTCTATGCAATCATGGGGCGTAAAAGCAGCCTGCTTCGGAGAAACACTGTTATTAAAGTATTCAATCTAAATTCGCTTGCACATGATCTGGTTTGCAGTTTATTCTACCAATTATGTATTTTCGCGGCATCCTTAAGAACCGCAAACCGCACTGTTATCATCTTGTTCTGACTTATTCAGTTCGACTGTATGCTTTATTTTACATCTGGTTTTAGTATGATTTAATCCATTTCTTTTTTGAGTGTCGTAAGTGGTGACTAAACAAATAGGCATAGGTGTATTTTAGTCGACAGGCTAGTAAACTGTCACTATTATAGCTCTTTTGTTTTTTTTACACCTATAATAATATTAAAAGTAGCTACGAAACATGAAATGGTTTTCTCCGTGTAACGATTCGTGTGCTTAGCCTTCTTCATTTGGGAATAAAGGCGTGATCGAATCGTATTTATTACTTATAGGAATCCCCGAAAATTGTATTCAGATACCGTTATCACAGGAGAAAATTTATCATTGTCACATTATTAACTCCTTTTAATACTTAGGTATTTATAAACGAATTCACTCTTAAGTATTCTTCGAATTTTTACGGCAGATAACAAGGCATGCTTGGCCAGTATACTTCAAGTAATCACAAATTACAATAGAGAAAGATTCCCGCTCCTTATTTGTGTATGTGTTGTAATTTATAGTCAGGGAATCTGAATGTTTAGCAAGTTGACCGCCTTCATAATTTGTTCGCATTATAGGACAAACTTCACCATGCAGTTTAATATTGAGAATTTATGTCATGCAACTAGCTATAATAATAATAAGGCCAATTTTAGAACTTTCTTTGCTATAAACTATCATAATTGCCAAGACCTTACTTGCTTACCATCTTTTGAATCCTGTAGTCTCTTATTTTTAAATGATAAAAAAAAGAAATAAAGGGGAACCTTATAAAAATATTTTCTAAATAAACCAAAATCCCTAGAGTAGTAAGACAGAGACGTGATCTGTTTCCGAAGTGTACAGCGGTTTATCTGATACCCTCGTTGGATACAAAACGCCCTAAAGTGGGATTTGGAGACACAATTGCCATTTAAATGGTTTTTTAGGACGAACCTGGCGTGTTTTCAAAACATCTAAGTTACATCGTAACAATGGTAACTGAGAAACAGGTATCGTAAAATGAAACTTGCAAGATAAGATAAACGTCCCTGTGCTCGACATTTTTATTTGTTGAAAAAAATTCTAATTTCATATTCTAAGCGTAATTATGCAAATTGTTTGCTATAAGTTGATTATTTTACTAAATAAATACTTCAATCTTTGAATTTGAAATATATGGTGTTTTTTTTGTATTAAAAAGTTTGAGAGCCGGTAGCACCCCCTAAACATTACTTTAAAAAAAATAAAAAAATACTGTAATAGTTTCTCAGGATATGGAATCAAATGGCAGGGTGCCCCATAAAAAAAACGAAAAAAAAATTTTTTTGCCCACATAAGAGCCACCCTAATACATACATAAGTACATCACACTAAACTTGTATTCCTAAATGGTAGATAGAGCACACGAAACGCTGCTGTAGGCAAAACCATGATTATTTCACATATTCGCAATCACTTCCGGCATAGTTTTTAGATTTGAAGTTAAAAGGTATAATGGTGACAAGTTGCTAGCCTATCAGTATCTCCTAAAATATACCCTAACCTCCTTAGTCACATCTAACAACAACCACAGAATAAATAAAGAGGTCTTATTCCAATCGCGACACCACACGGACAAACTTGACACTAATTGAGTGCTCCCTCTACCACTCATACCTGACAGCCGGCTTAGCACGACAAGGTGCGAGATAAACTATATCTGAGCTTCTAGTGTATTGAAAACGATGATGAACTTGATATCGATTTCGTTTGCGAGTTATCGCAAAATTGTATAGAAACTGAGACAGCGCCGCCAGCGGAACGTTTGCACAACTGCCGCGATCGAGACGTCTCCATACAATTCCGCGTTAATTCGCAAACGAAATCGATATCGAGTTCATCATGGTTTTCATTACACTAGACGCTCAGTCCCTGTCTAATTACAGACGTCAGAAAATGACTAGTCTATCTGGTGCTGTCTCACAAATATCCTTTTTCAAGAATGACTGCCTTCGTACTGTGATCTGTAGTAACCCTTTCAGACCCGGCCAATACAATATTGTGCGGGTTGTTAAAGTTGCATTTTTTTCGTTGATTTAACGTTAGAAGCGGACGGGCTCAGCACCACACGATTGCGCGAGTTTCAAAGTATCCCTTTCAATTCAAATTTCATACCTCAGGCACTCGGTGTGCAAGTTTGCATCTACCAAGTTTAGTGTAAAATTTCATTTCCGACTTTTGTAAATGCAAGTAAATTAAATCTGATTTTTGCTCCTGGAGGATAAGTTATCTATTGTTGGTTGTTTGAATTAGTAATTTTCCTACGTGATTTTGCTAATATCATTCATAATTACTTATTTATGACTGTGGTGTGGCTGAACGAACTTTTATGACACAATTGTGACACTTTGGGTCAAAGTGTTTTTATTTCGGGCATGTACGATATGACTAGCGTTTTTATTTTTAAGGTTTGGGACAGTGTTCTGCCTTTTAAATGTTGCTGAAAGAGAACATCTCTGGCGAAGACGGCAATTACGATGAGCAGGGCATAATACTACCGCCAATTGATCATTTTTCCTCCATATCATCACTTAAAGCCGGGAGCTGTTGTGATGATGATGATTCCTTGTCAACTACTTTGAGGTGGCAAAAGAAACGTTTTAGAAGTAAATAGATTCCAGAAGATACTCCTCGGACGGTTGAACCTGTCCACATGTCTGTAGAATATTTTGAAAATTACTTTACTGTAGAACTGTTGGAACAGTTTGCAATGACAAGTTAAATTACAAAAATATCATATTTTTAGTGAAAATATTGATTATTTTTATAAGCACATATCATTTCTTACCAACAATTTATATAAAAATCCCTTATTTGTTCGCAAATTACACAAAAGCCATTTTTTTACAGTTGAAAAACATAATTGTGATAACTGTACCTACTATAGGGCCCGAGTTGATACAATTGTGTGATTTTCCAATTCTACGGATGAAGTGTTGGGCCCAATAGAACACAGTTGTGGGTGTCACAAATGTGTTAAGGATAGTAAAGGCCCTCTGTTATACAATTGTTGGTGGCAAAATTTTCCGACTTGCAGCTGGAAAATCTGGAAAATTTCCTCGGAAACGTAATCTACGCCTCAAATCCTTATCCTTACTAATATTATAAGTCAGAAAGTGAGTTTGTTTGTTTGTTTGTTTGTTTGTTCCGCTTTCACGCCGTAAGCACTGAACCGATTGCTTTGAAATTTTGCAGACATAAAGATAGAAGTCCGGATTAAATAATAGGGTTCTTTTTATCCCGGAAAAAATTGATGTTCCCGAGGGAAAACAAAAATATAGTTTGCTTGATAGATCGATATCAATCGATGATAGATCGATATCGGTCGATGACCGATCGATAGATGATAGATCGATGGCGCTGTGTGTCGTTTGAAACGAGAAGTTTTCTTATAGTTGTGCTTTATACCGCAATATAACCGAGTTCCACGCGGGCGAAGCCGCGGGCGGAAAGCTAGTTTACTATAAATCGCATTTTTTTCCTACGAAAATCGTCGTAGTTTAAGAGCCGGTCTGAAAGGGGTAAGAAGATCCGAGTGGTATTGGGCTTAAAATAACACCTCTCCATTTCTTCATTGATGTCGTAATAGGTGGCTAAAGGTATTAAGTCTCTTGTTTAGATATTCTTTAGGCGACAAACTATCAACCTGTCTCTATCAAACCCTTTTTTTCTATGTTTAAACTTCAAATTATGTTAAAAGGGGTTATGAGGGGGTAAAATTTTGTGCACTGTGCAGGAATACAGGCGTGTTTTGTACATAATTTTAAAAAACTCGCTTCCCCTACATAATTCGTTACCTTAGCCATTCGTGTGGTTAGGTATATCGTTTTGTAATAATCCACCACTTATTTCCAGATCGAATCTATCTAAGGGCTCAAAAGCTGTCCCGATATCCGAACTTTAAACCGCTCTTAATTCGTCCCCCCACTCAGTAGGTCGGTCACGTTCCTGCGTCATCTTGTCTGTCGCAGCGGCTCACAGTTATTGCGATTCAGGACAGGATGTTGGGTTGAGCGATATTGGAATAATGTGAGTCATAGGAAAGATGTGTCTTGAAGACAACTTTATCTTGGAAGACAGATTTTGTAAATAAAACTACCGTGAGAGTCATCCATAATGAAAAAAGAGACAGCTCACATCTTGAAATCGGGATTAAGAAAGAAAGAAAGATTATTTTTTGTAACAGAAATGGACCAGAGTAGAATTCTGGTGGCTCAAACACACATGACCGCCTCCATAGGATATAAATCTTTAACGATTCGTCCTATTGACTCGAATAGTAGGTAGGTACACATATAAAAAGTAGATGATAATGAAGCACAATTTGCAAAAAACTCTTATTGAAAATGACAGTTTCCTCAAAATAGGACCTAAAATCTTCGTGACTTAAAAGTCTGAAACCGAAAAGTCGACGATTTAACAAATTGCACATCTTTGCATCCTCAAAAACCTCTAAAACTTTTGTATAATTTTGACATTACAGTCAAAAACAATAGATAATTTAGCAACAGAACACGAATTATCAATAAAATATCATATCCCAACTTAAATAAGAATACAAAATAAATGGTTGTATTATTTTCCTATACAACGACCGTCCTTAAATGACTTACACCTAAAATCCGCTCAATTTAACACAAAACTGGCAGGGACTTAGCTTAAAATTTACATCCGAATTTCCTTCTTAAATAAAGTCCGCAAATATGCTAAAGCAGGACTACAAACTGTTAAAGCGATCACGAAATAGCCTGAAGGCAGATCCCTTAAAATCGCCGAATGCCCGTGCCTCAATTTTACAAAGGAATCAGACTCCAGATGGAGGCGAAGGTTTCAAAGCAAAGTAATCATCCCATAAGATGGTATCGCTGGCTCCCTCCATTTATCCGATTTACCAAATCGCCCTCCGTGTAGTTTAGAAGTAACGCCTTTTGCATGTTCCAGCGCTTTGATTCAAACACGTATTGATTTTGTTAAGTGCTTCGATGGGGTCATTTGCTTAATGAAATCTTGATTTAAATTCGATTACGTTGGTTATTGGGAAAATAAGGTACCCTGAGAAATCAAGTTTTTTCAATATCTTTGTTTTCATCATTGTGTATTATCTAAATTTAAGAAATATTTGGTGACGAGAAATGTTTTCTTTGGCTTCGTGATTTGCTTACAATTAATACCTACTATTTTAATAACCTTGTTAATTAATACTTAAAAAGAGTAACTTCTCGTCTGTTATCTCTAAATTGATTGTAAGATACCAAAATAGTGTAATAATGGTGTTATACCATTCAAATTAATTAAAGTATAACACTGTCTTGGCTGTTCGACACGGCCAATTATTGATAAGGGAATTAACTTCACCGGTCGAAACCTTTTATCAAAAAACTGGTTTATTAATTTAAAATTAATAGGTATTTTTTAATGTAGTCTTAATTAATATTAAGATTCGAAACGTCAATTCAAAGTAGTAGGTATAAAGGTTAAGTTAGCTACAACTTTAGTTTAAGGGTCCTTCCTTCCTTCTGCATCTGCGTCTGAGAAAATAGGTTAAAAAGGTGCTTTTGGCGATAAACTTGCATTTCCTTTTTCGTTATTGTAATGTTTCGTGTGCTATTCCTTGCCCATTTAGTACACAGGCGAAATGCATGTATGTCGAATCTTATCCGGCTAACAAGGTTTTAGAGTAGAAACATTAAGGGTATGTATTAAGTATGTAGTGCAGTAGAAACCTTTTTACTGATAAGTTATTTCATTAAATTGCATTCCAATTATGGTATCAATTTAGTAGAAATTCCACAACACTTTAATTTCAACGAACATGTTTTTTTCTGTTTATTAACTCGTAAATACAAGTAGACACGTAATTTGATATATCGCTTCTTCAAATTAATGAACCTATTTGCCCAAATTCGTCGTAACACCGTGTAGAATTAAACCCCATTTTACGACAATTTAATTATAGCATCCAACGCGAAATTAACATAAATTATAAATATTCAAATAGCAAATCGATTAATACGGGCAGCCCACGGAAATAAGTTAATAAACATCACATTTTAATAGTCGCGAGTAGACTAGCAATTAATAGTCGCTAGGTGGCTTTACATTAGTTCCATATACTTCAAATTTGGGTGCGTGAACTTTGCAACACTCTTCGAAACTCATCTTTGGGTGCTTTTAAAGTGGGTTCTCTTTGAGTTTTCGCCGGTGAATTTATAAGTATAATTATTTTAAGACTGGTAATCATACAAGATTGGTCGTAAAGTGGGAATAAGTATGTCCCGGTTCACTTGGCCACACGCAGTTGACAGCTCGTCAGTGGACCCGGATCACATTGATTGCTTTTGACGTTTAATTAACTATTGCCAGGGTATTAGCTTTTAATTACAGTGATTTTTATTTGGACTGGTTGTACCGCTCTACTAGATTTGCTTAGGGGCGGTATGGTGGGTATTATTTTTATTTATTACTGTCTTAATTCAGGTAAAGTTTGCGGGTGATTTTTATGAAATCATTATTGTAACGGTTGTTATAATTTAGGATTGTGACTTGCTCAATAAATGAACGATTAAATTCGTCAATAAGACATGACTCAGCTATACTTGAAACTTTGATTGAATACCATCTGGTTTTCTATCATCGTGTTTTGCAAGATTTTAATGTTGGCAATAATTTCATCGGACATGTTGATGATAACATGTCGGTCATTATATTGTTTCTCAGTAAATAACTTTAAAAGCAGCATTTACGGCTTTATTTATAGCCACGACATAATTTGTAACGCCTTTATAAGGTTATCGAATGCAAGACTGCCAATTGCTTTTATTTACTACATTTTTCCAAAAGTAAGTAACTAATTGGTAATCACGACATCATACCTTAAACAGCTCTGTGTAACTCTGCTAACGGGCACAATTTTAAAATTTGCACTCACTTTTCGCCACAATTAGTTAATATACTAATAAGGTATTTTGTCAGTTATAGAAGTAAAAAAATCAATTGACATTAAAAAAATATGTAAAAAGCCGAATTCTGGTAGCAAATTGGTTGTTCCCACGGTGCCTACTGCCCAGTGAGTTATCGGACACATTACTCACACCTATTTAATATAATCAATACACATAAAATGCTAATGTATTAGGTATGGTATCCATTAGACGTTTAATGGTAGGAGCAGGACTGGTTGGTTATCAAATCGAATGGGTCCTTGAGAGTTATTGACTGGAACTAGAGTATCAGAGTAGCAAGATACACTAGACGTAATTTCTGGCCCTTCTAGCAAGACTTGTGATAGTATAGTCTATCTATCTTACGCGTTGTGTTGCGTGTACTTTTCCTTATGTATTTGAGATGTAAATGTGTAGTAATTGACTGTTATTATCGCTTTTTCTTTCAATCTTAAATTCGTGCATTTGGACAGCTGTTTGGTTTCCTTACATAAGTCCGTCAACTGAAGGACTTCTTAAAAAAATGTAATTTAGTCCTTTTCCTTTCTTTTTCTTCTTTTCTTTTTGCTTGGATTTAAATTAACGACAATGAAAGTTCGTCCTAGAATAAGTTACTTCTATCCACTTTTATCACATGAAAAATGCATTTAATATTACTCTACATTATGTATACTACTATATTGACAAAATATTATTCTCGTTTGGTTGAATGGAACGGTTTTTTTTTACAATTGACACTTTATTTCACTCTCAAGTTTTGATTTTTAATTATAGTTTGTATTTATTATTTTACCACGCACGTGAGCACCCAATAAAAACATGTTTGTCTTAAATCCTGGACAACGCGTGATTTTAGACAAATAGATGTCTAACTTAAGTTCAGTACCTACACTAACACCACATTGATATTTTTTTTTTGCGATTAACCCTTTTTGTTTGTAATTCTACGCTGACCTTTTTTCTTAAAGCACTACAAGTAGCTCCCAACTTCACTTACCTCAAAATATACCTCAATTTATCTGTGTTTATGAGTCTAATAAAATAACTGCTATTAAGTGTTTTATTTTACTGCCATCCAGTTAATAAATAAAAGATGCATCAAAATAGAATTACCAATCCTTTCTAGCTTATCTCCAATAACTTATTTTAGAAAGTTAACAATTTAATTAAACTAAACACATAAATTACCGAGATATCTTACCGAATAATTAATTTGCCTTATTTATTGACTAACATTTCAATTCCCAATCAAAGTATTAAAATACCTTTACACCCATTCAAGTACTATTAGTGGAGATTACTTTTATCATTCTTAAAATATACATAACTTAACGTCTAACATACTAACTCTTATTCCCTTATATTTAAGTTCAATCCAAAATGTAATCTTGTCCCAAAAGTGTCCCATAATTGAACCCGGAGGCAGTTTATGTAATTTGAAGGCTATAGTGCTTGGTTTTGGGTTTAATTTCTGTTTTAGAGGAGATTTTCGATCTTGTCTTCGTTTAGACATGATTTACGGCTTAAGAGGAAATATGCCGGTCGAGGAAATTAAAAAATAGGTATTTGCTAAATCTATTGCTGTCGCGCCGTGACCTGCCCAGACGACGTCGAGTGCGATAAGAACAACTACAGCTCGGACCGAAAATACCTATGAAATTTATTCAAAAACAACGTTTCGTAGTCCCCTGATTTCTTCTCCAAAACTTAACCTATTAAATATGTTTTTTCATTAAATGTTTAAAAAATGTCATAACTGTGTTCCTATGTTCTTATATTTTGATATAATTGTGTTAAAATTGGTTTCTAGAGGTTTGAACACAACGGAAAAAACTTACCAATTTTTCATGTTTTTGAAGGTTAATATCTCCTTTAATAATTCAATAAAGAAAAAAAGGGAAACATAGGAACATGCTAACATATCATTAGATTGTTGATGTAAAAAATCATTGTTCTACGGGTAATATCCAGCGAAGAATCAGGGGACTACGTTTCCATACAAAATATGACCGCTCCATTTCCTCTTAAGTAAGCTATCAGTGTAATTGGAGGCCAGGAAGAACGCGAGGGCGTTAGTTTAGGCATTTACAATATGTTGGAATTAGTTTTAGAAAGTGGTTATCATTTTGTTAGATCAAAAACTAAAATCACATCACGAAGTGAATTATACTATAAACGACCAGTTTACTAGGTTAAAAATAACCTTTTTCAAAAACGTGACTGGATCCATTTTAGTTCACTATGAGTGAGTCTCACGCACAGCAGTTTTATGTTTGAGAATAAGTCACTTACTCTTGGAATAAGTCGCTTTTAGTAACATACATACATACATACAATCACGCCTGTTTTCCCAAACGGGGTAGGCAGAGCACATAAAACGCTACATAGATAAAACAATGACTATTTCACGTTTTGTGGCCACTTCTAGCATAGTATTATTTAGGCTTTTAGTAAGTCAGTATTTATTTTCGTTCAAGACTAAATTTAGTCTTTGTATGGTTGATTCGACCCTTATTGAAACGTTTTGTGTGAAATGTTTGTGTGAGTAAGTTAGATAATGCATTATAATTGGATGAGTTATCTACTTTTACTTGTATGCTAAGTTGCATAGCTGAAAATAAGGAAAATATAAAAATACTAAAATTAATTGCCAGTTCGCGGTTCAAGTCAAGTTTAGCCACTGACTAACCCGAGTTTCTGACTAAGCTTAAATAATAACAATAATCACAAAACTAATTCTTTTGACAACGCATTCGTCCGCTGTTTCAATGGCCCTCGCGTCGCGTAATCGTTTTCTTCGGCGATAGCGGACACGCGACGCACTCAAAGAACGCGTCGAACGCGTGGGCGGATGTCTTTACACTCATTAGTTTATTTGGTGGGTTTAGAAGGATGTAATTACCTACTAAAGCCAACTGTGCTGTTTTTTAGGGTCCCGTACCCAAAGGGTGAAATCGGGACCCTATGGGAGACTTCGCTGTCCGTTCGTCCGTCAGTCACCAAGCTGTATCTCACCAACCATGCTACCTAGACTGTTGAAATTTTCACAGATTATGTAGTTTTCTATTGCTGCCGTAACAACAAATATTTTTCACCAAAATCCTGAAAAATCATCGATTTATCAAATTTCAAAATGGCTTCCGTAGGTATGTCGCGCTCGCGGCGGACATATTGAAAAACCGAAGACGTGACTTCACTGCAGAACCTTATACTACTCCTGACACTGCTTGATCCTTGGTCCAGATACAAGCGTACTTCACACCTGTATTTGAAAATGGGGTAGGCAACGCAACGAAATGCTAAATGTGGACAAAATGACTTTTTAAAAACCTACGTAAATAACCTAAGGCCAGCCTTAGATACATCTGTAAGCTTTACTTACGTAAGTAGGGACGCAGCCATTATGCTAAAAAGAGAGATGACTATTGCTATCTCACCCTAACTTATAGCTGCGTCCCTACTTACGTAAGTAAAACTTACAGGTGTAAAGCTGGCCTAAGAAATAGAGAGGTGTTATTCTAAACCAGCCGCCACACAACAACCTGCTTCTCCAGATGCGGTGCAAGCCTGTGATGACGATAATTCGTGCGTCGTACAAATGTTTTGAATATGTAATAAAAAAAGAATATGAATGGAGGTTAGGTCACGTGTGCGAACATAACAAGATTATTAATTTATTCGTAACTTCGGGATCATTTCGCAATCTACATTCGTATGTATGTACAGTATGTACCGTGTGCTAGCTAACTAGTTGTGATTCATTTTTGTTTACGAAAACTTTTTATATCCATACATGGAAGTTTTAAACATGTGAGGGACACTTGATATTAAAAAAAAAAGTTGAAAATAAGTCTTGAATTTTCCCATGTCCTGTAAATTAGACCTTTGCACTTTTAAGTTATTCTGTATTTGATTTTTCTGCTTTGCGCAATAAATTGTGAATATTTTCAACTCATTTTCTTACTTTGTTGTATTCAAGTATCAAAACCATACCTATCTCACTTCGACAAACTTGGCGAGCACGTTCCGAATGTTGGAAGTTCGAATTCAGAACCGTTGTCATAGCAACCGAATTGCTACTTCATTATGGAAGTACAAACGATTCGCCACCTTGTCATTTACCAATACGATACAATTTTAAATGGCTTGCGTAAAGTCTTTACCATCTTATTAAATGCACATAGATTGAACTTAAACTGGATGTCATTAGGGTTCAATATTAGTAGTTTTAAGAGAAACAAGTGATACAACATTGTGGTGAAGAAAAATGAAATAAAGATACGGAGCATTCTTAATTGTTGATTAGCAATTAGCTTCCATTCGATTGTAGATACATTGTTAACATTGATTAAAAAACAATGGTATTTCATGTCTTTTACTTGTTTAACATGATTTGGAATTTTTAAAACCATACCTACTGTATTTTCCCCGTGTCGGGTTTTTGAATATCACAGCTTCATTTCTTCCATGGAGTAATAGGCAACTTAGAATTTAGCTATGCGTTAAGCAACAGTCTTTCACTCTGATACGAGTACATCTTTCATTTATGTTTATACTAGCTTTTGCCCACGGCTACGCTCGCGTTAAATTCGGTGTAACACAGAAAAGATCTTGTTAGTCACAGCCCGCATGCCAGTTTATAGCTTTTTACGTTGAAAATTGCGGAATCCTACTATTTTCCCATCGTCATATTTTGGAAAATTCAAACAATAATAAATTGTAGCCTATGTGCTATTCTACATTACTGTAAAGTTTCATTAAAATCCATTTAGTAGTTTTTGCGTTAAAGAGTAACAAACATCCAAACATCCAAACTTTCACAATTTTAATATTAAGTAGGATCTAATGTAACATTTTAACATGGCTGCTACGTAAAATAGTCACGGTTTCGACTATGTAGAAAACGAGTCGCCTGAAGTTTTTGAATAGCTATGACTATCTACTAAAGCAGATTTTGCTAACGGTTCTTAGATTTTTTTAATAGATTAATTTAATCTCGAAGGTTATTAGAATAAACAAACTTAAGTACGCAATGACCTGATGCTATAACAATTGACAAAAACTGTCGCGTCTCTGAGTCTACAAGCGGAATGGTTTCTTCACAACATGGCGGCTGTACACTCTTGTCGATCGTGTGTTAAATACCTATACACTTTATTTTCTTTGAACCCGGTGTGGTGTCGAGTTTAGAACACCTCTTCATGTCCTCCGTGGATGTTGTAAGAGGCGACTAAGGAAATAGGTTTAGGTATGCTTTAGGCGACAGGCTAGCAACCTGTCACTATTATACTACTTCTTCCATCTGCTTTCAAGCCTAAACTTATACTCGAAATGGCTGCGAAGTGTGAAATAGTCATGGTTTTGTCTTAGTAACGTTTCGTATGCACTCTGCCTACCCCATTTGGGAATATGGGCGTGATTGTACCATCGAACCAATTGATTCCTGACCCACCATAGAACCTATTCACAGTGAACGTCATAGTGACATTGCATTGCTTGACAAAGGAAATGTTTATGGCGTTTATTGTGACAACGTTCTGCGATGGGTCAGGAATCAGTTGGTTCGATTGTACGTATAAATGTCATTGCTACCGCAATTTTTCACGAAGGTACGTGGTCGGAATATCCCGATTCCCGATTGACAGGCGTTTCAACAGTCTTATTCATCTGGCTAGATTTTATTTGAATCTACTGCAGTTTTTGATATTCACTGCTTTGCGACGACAACGTGACATTTTTGTTTATTACTGTTTTGGAGATATCACACTGTCATCGCAAAGCGGCGATTATCGGTTTTGACTATTTGTAAAGAGTTCCTGTTTTTGTAATAAGTGACAAAACGACGGAATCGGAATATTTTTTCATTTTATAGAAAAGTGTACAGTTGAATGAGATGGTTGAGACGCTCGAGTAAATGCCCCTAAAATGGCTCATATGCACTATATTCCGAACCTAGCGTTTAATTTCAACCGACTACTGTCATCTTCGTGAGTGTAATGGGGCTACTACATAGTACAAAAACTGCCACGTCCCGAGGTCGTGCGCTCGTGACGGACGTGCAGGCACTTCGGGGACCAGCTAATAGCTCATCTGCATCTAAAGAGTAAAGATACAAAGTTAAGTTAACGGCTCCACGAAATAGTCCGAGAGATAATATAGTTGAAAGATTTCATAAAGCTGATGACAACAGAACTAACTTACTATTTCATGGAAAAATCGAACATCATGCCTGTGTGTGACGTCAAATAAACGTCAAATACACATAGTCAAAACTGTGACTATTTTACACTTTGTAGCCACTTTTAGCATGATTTTAGGTTGAAGTATAGATGAAATGGAAAGAATAGTGACATGTTGCTAGCCAGTTGCCTAAAGCATACCTTAACTTATGTCCTTGGTTACCTCTTACGACATTTAGAGAATAAATGGAGAGGTGTTATTCTAAACCCGATACCACAAAGCTTTGACCATGTTATTATAAAAAATGTAACTATCGTAATCAATCGAATATAAACATTTATTACATTTAAACAATATTATTATCACTATGTTAGAATTGCAAAAACAACAGGCAAGACCGAGTATTTTGTTTAGTATCTAAGCTTTAGCTAAAATCGTGTGCTCTGTGGACGACTCAGTAAAACTGTCATATACAATTGGCATTGTTCATTTTTTTTAATCGTCGTTTTTTATATTATTTTTCGGTAACATAGAGTATTTCAAGAAACCAATTTGAATATTTCGACAATCTATAGCTTGGTTATTTTTTTATAATTTATTTAAAATTTGAGATACGAGTTTTCGTAAATTATATGTAGTGGCTGAATCGATACAGTTCCTGTTCCTTCACAATAAATAAAAAAAACTTGTCATCTGTCAATGTCAGTGTCACGGTACTTTATAACCTTAAAACCTTTGTCGACTTGTCGTTCGTTAATTCGTTTCCTTTGTCTGCTGTTGTTACTGTCTTACCGATTTAATTCGTTTGCGTACTGCGTTTTGAAAACAGTTTTATAAATATGACCTCCAACAACTTCACGAAAGCCGATTCCAGAAATCTTCCTAAATTGGATAACGGAACATTAATGGAATATATTGCAACAAATGCCAGCCATAATTTGGCTGAAATCAGGGGAGCAAAAATACTAATGTAAGTAGCATTATAAAATATAAATGACAGTTTAATTCTTCAAATATCATTAGGTACTGGCTTAATATAGTAAGCGCCCATAAGGAGTTGAAGTATAAAAATATTAACTGTATAGTTTCATACGTTGTCACACGCTACATAGATAATTTCTCACAAAGCAAAAGCGTTTCAAACACAGGCTGATTTCATTTATTAACTCTTTGTTTCAGGTCTTCACGTGATTCTTATTTAGACACTGCTGTGGGATATGTGCAAGTTTGTAGAGAAGGTAGAGAGTGCATAGTCAAGGCCAGAGTAGTACCTGAGCATAGAGTTAATAGTAAACCATACACTGTGGTTTGCAAAATTAATGAAGTTGATGACATTGTCTTGGACTCCACTTGTGAAGACTGTTCCGCTGCAGCAGGTGGTTGCAAGCACTCACTATTGCTTCTTTTCTGGTTGGTCAAAAAGAGTTCTGAACCCTCATCAACTTCAACTCAATGTTATTGGACAAAACCATCCTTGTCCACTGCTCGCACGGAACATATCTCAAGCAAAGATGTGTTCCCAAAAGAAAAAAAACCAAAACTTGCTCCTAAGGATCCTTCCATTTTGGCAGCATTCTATGAGGAATGCAAAAACAGACAGATTAAAAACTCTTTAATTGTGAAGTACAACACAGAGATGCCCCGGGAACTTGACATGAATATCTTTGATCTAGCACTAGCATTTGTTGAAAAGAATTCAACACACGACTTTGCTAGTTTTAAAAGGTTTTTAAAACAAATTATTGACATTAATGTCATAAACCATATAAAAGAGAAGACTGAAGGTCAAAGTAGCTGTAAATATTGGCATAATATTCGCCAGGGACGATTAACAGCATCCAAGCTGCATGAAGCTGCTCACTGTAATACTGATGGCTCATTAGTGCAGCAAATACTGGGTGGATACAAAGTCCCAGAAACTAAACAAATTCTGCGTGGGAAAAAGCTTGAAATGAGTGTACTGAAGGAGATAGAAAATAAACTGAGCTTAAATATAGACAAATCGGGTTTTGTATTAATTAATGGGATATTGGGGGCATCTCCTGATGGTGTGACGGAGAATTTTGTTATTGAAATAAAATGCCCAGCAACAGAAAAAGCAGTGCACACTTACATTAAGGAAGGAAAAGTGCAAATAAATTTAAAACACAGATCCAATGCCAAATGCTGGCATGTGGCAAGAAAGAGGGTCTATTTTGTGTTGCGGATCCACATTTTGAAAGAACAAAGAAAATTCATTTAGTTTGGGAAACTTTCGATGCAGGTTACATAAATAACATTGTTACACTTGCAGAACAATTTTGGCAAACATATATATTTCCGAAATTAATAAAAAGTGCTCTTCAATGAAAAAGACATGTTTTATTTTCAACTACACTTTATTAATTCGTCTTGTAGGTTTATCAGTCCACAGGCAATAATTACAATTTCATCCAAATAAGGTACATGTTTATAATGAACTACGGAGTGTGGTTTTAAAATTGAAAATTCCCTGACACGTCTGATTGCCCTTTCAATATGTATTCTTAAACTAGCAATTACTTTGCCCTTTAAAGTATCAGCTGCTGTCTGTTTTACTCCACTGAATACGCTTGGAGGCCTAAGTAGTTTTATTCCACGAGCATTCAACAGGCATTCAATTTCTTTAAAGCCCCTATCTGCCAAAACAACAGCATTGGGTTGCAAGACATCTAGCAAATTACTTTTTTCCACAATAGCCTTGTCTGAAATTCTCCCGCCCTCACCTTTTGAAATGAAATTTATAAATCCATCAGGGGTACAGCCAATCAGGTATTTTATAGTATTACAATTTTTATATTGAGACCATGTCTGAGACTGTCTTAGTGGATGTGAAGGTTTAGATATTTGTATTTCAAAGCAACCTATAATCATCTGTACATTAGAGTATCTCATTTTAAATACTAAAGGAAGGTTTCTTTTTATTGTTAATGATTGAGGCATGACAATAAAATTTTGGAGAACAGAACTAAGAGCTTCAACACCATTAAGAATCATTGTTGACAATTTTGTACGGCTTACTTCAAGTTCATCACTTATTCTCTCAATAGTATCATTTTGTTTAATTTTTAATAATGTTGCTATAATGCACAATTTGTCGATTTTTGATGATGATTTTTTAACTACAAAATCTATCAGCCATGCACTGTATTGTTTAGGTAAACCTAAATACATTTTTGGCTTCTTGTAAATTTTTTCTAAGTTAATTTGTCTTATGTCAAATTCCTTTCTAAATAATGTGTCAGGTTCTTCGGTTTCTGATGTAAAACTAAACAAAGACTGAGAGTCTGCCACCGAAGTTGAAGAACTCTGTTGAGAAGAATGTATTTTAACTGCTGCCGTAGAACCAATGTTGTTGGTCTTAAACCTGGTGTTAGTGGATTTGTCCGTCATGATAGCTGTAGCCTGAACTGCAACTTGGACCTGAAAGTAGATGTCTTTATTAATAGATATATATGTTTATACTAATATCATAACTAAACTAAAACATACAACTGCTCAGTAGATTGCAAATATTTAATTTAATTAATTTATTTGTTTGTCAATACATACAACACTTTACCTATATACAGTGGAACGTCGATTATCCGAACGTCGGTCATCCGAACGACCGCTTAACCGAACTGCTAGTTCTCGCTGGCTCAGACGCGGCTCTCTCACTCGCTCGCACGCAACCGTCTCCCCCGCTACCGCCCGCGTCCACTTATAACGTCCACATATAATTATTCCTACTTTACTTAGTTATAAATGAGATTTAGGTATATTAAATATGTTTTTTATTGGTATATAAACGACGTTACATACATAGACGTATACAGTTCGATTATCCGAATAAACCGGTTTTCCGAACACCCATGTCCCCCAATTAGTTCGGATAATCGACGCTCCACTGTACTAATAATACAATGTTATGATTATGAAATAGTTACTAATAGTGTTTGTGTTTAAACAGTTAAAACACAAATTAATATGATAGATATTTAAGTGAAATTTATTATATAATAAAATAAACTCAATCATGTTTAATACATACATAACATCACACCTGTAATCCCAATAGTGGTAGGCAGAGCACACAAAACGCTACATAGACAAAACAATGTCAATTTCACGTTTTGTGGCCACTTATAACATATATTTTTTGGTTTCAATGTGGCAGGTACAATAGTGACAGGTTGCTAGCCTGTCGCCTAAAATGTACCAAAACCTATATCCTTAGTCGCCTCTTACGACATCCACGGAAGAAATGGAGAGGTGTTATTAAAATAAGAAAAATTAACCATGCATGAGGACCAATTAAAATGGTTTCATAGTTGCTATTATATTTTAATATTTTACCTTAACAGGTGTATATGAAGAAGTACTGGGCATATTTGTTTCCTCAAATTTTCTTTTCTTAGATTCTGGTTTAGAGTGTAATAATAATTTTGCTAAGACAGATTGAGTTTCTTCTGGTTGTGATCCACTCGGCTGACTAGGCAACTGAAATATTTATTTAATAAAACAACTTTATTATAACACAAACAATAGGTAAAAATGTAGTTCATGGAAATTCACATAATACTCTACCTCTTCTAGTACATTGACTCCTATATTTCGAAGTTTTGCTGTAGGTTTAAATCTTGGTTCTTGTTTTTCCAATTTAAAGTAAATGTTTGTCAAATCTTGATTAGGCTGCAACATGAAATTATTTACATAATTATTAATTATGCTACAATACAATACAAATATTCAATATAAGCTAGAGGTTTAGTTTAACACCTAGTAAGGAAAAATCTACTGCAAAAATCTATCTAACTAATACATTTAGACAAGCATAGTATACTTATGTATAATCTGAACCTCGGAAAGGGCTTCAACGGTTTTCATGAAATTTAGTATCCAAGGGGTTTTGAGGATGTTGATCGATCTAGCTTGGTTTCATTTTTGAAAATGTTGTTTTTCCTGAGCAAGGCTCAGTAATTCGGGTGCTTAAATATATAATTAAAAATAATTGCACCTATATTTTATTGTCCGTAGTTATTATACTAATCTAAGGCCTAGTTAGGAACTAGAGTTTAAAGACTTATGTAATTTTGTCCCTATTTATTAATTATTCCAGTTTTACTGAACAACAATGAGCTGTGAAAGGTAGGTATTGAGAATTTAAATAGAAAAGTCTAAAGAGTCATTACACATTATAGTTACACATTATAGGTCATTACGCCAGAAGTTCTGGCCACAACGTATACAAATTTTCAATACTGAATATGTTTGGCAGTTTTGTACTTACGTCGAAGTGATCTTCGCAGCAGTATTGTGTGTAAACCTTGAAATATTCCACATTTGCTTCGCGACACCATTTTTCACGTAAATCTTCACGGATGCGAACTATAGTTTTAGAACTATTTTTTGTGTCATTTTTACACGTGGGAACAAAACATTTCCTGTAATCTTCCATTTTTATAAATGGTTTTTGAGATTGTAAACAAATCGAAACCACGGTATAACCTAACATTTAGCTTTGACAGTGACAGTACTGACAGAGTCAGAGAATTTTTTTTCTCAATGAACCAAGATATTAACAGATTCAGCCACAGAGGAAGGTCAAACAAAGGTCATACACGTTTTTTATGAAATATTCTTAATCCGTGACTAAAAAAATAAAATAAAATATGGAAATTGTTTACTAAGGCTATATCTCGAAATGGTTTTCGAAATATAACTTTAAAAAAAAAATGAACAATGCCAATTGGGTTTAAAAAAATACCGCATCTGCATCAAGACAAGTCGGCGTCTCCAGCTGCATGCGGTCAGCATTGAGATTACACCTTTCCACTTAACTAATTGTATACCACATCCACTGATTTACTTAACCATCAAACTAAATTATCACTCTCAGGAACTGCTTAAACTTTCGTCATAAACCAAAACCTTAAAGCATTCCCCTTCATATAAGCTGAACTAAAAAGATTTTGATTTAGCTAAACGGCAGTTCACCGGTCCAGTGTGGGGTGGTTAAACTGCCCCCTAACTACGACTTTACCACCTTGTTTTCTATTCACTGCGCGGTACGAACCACCACCAAGGAAAGGGTAACTTTAAACGCGTGCAATGGACTGCAAATCCGCTCACCGCGCCGCTTGTCGCTCCGGTCGTGGTCAGGTCTTTAAGGTTATAGCGGTTTTATGAGGCCCACAGACGGTGCGTAGCTCGAGTTACTGATTCCTATGGACCGTTTATAGAAACTGTTGAAGTGTTGATTTGGGAAAAATGAGGCCCTTCGAATGATTTTTGGGCGAAGGTTTAACTTACTGTATGTGTTGAAAGGTTTATGTGTAAGGGTGAGTGAGTCTGATGTTTTTAACTCCCCGCGTAGAAAGGGGTGTGGTATATGCTGCGTAGGTACTTTTTAATAATTTCACAGCGATGTTATATTTAAAATTACAGGTTCTGCAGAGATAATAAGAGATTCAACGTAATTTAATCTAAGAATAAGTCGTGGGCTTACAATTTTTTCATTGGAGAAAAGCGGTTAAGAGTGCCTTATTCGAAAACCAAAAGATATTTTGGTTTGAATTACCTCTGTTGAGGTTTTTCCCCGAACTAGTGTAGATCTGTTATAAAATAGTAGATATTCTTGTCGTCGAGTCTAGCACGAGCCTACATGTAAAACAGCGAGCAAGGTGCTAGACTCGCACAGGAATGCTTCGCCTCTCTGTGGGGCTAGCATGCCACCTTTTACTGTCGATATAAATGATTGTAAAAGGACCTTTGTTTCCATGTCACTATTAATTTATACACCACAGCTCAACATCACTCTTGAATTCACAAATGCCTAGAATAGTGATTCTTGGGTAACTTAATTATTTTTACAGTCGAACTTTCTTTTTAATAGCTTACAAAGTATCCGACTGTTGGCCAAAAGCCACCCCTTTTTCTTTCCATCCGTCACTGATTTTGTCAAAATCTCGCCTGTCTGACATGATATTAGGGTAGGCAGAAAATACGAAAAGTATTGTATACAAAACTATGACTATTTCACGGTTCATATAGTTCTTATAGCGACTTCTAGTATATTTTTTAGGTTTTAAATCGGCAAGTACCTATAACAGTAACAGGTAGCTAACGTATCTCCTAAAACATACCTCAACCTAGTTTTTTAGTCGTCAATTTCAGTTGTTTTGTGATAATTGTGGTTATACCTTACATGCTATTTTTGTCTATTCATTTATTTATAGTACGCTGGCTATCATGCTAGCCCTGCGAATATTAAGCGCATGCCACCTCGTCTCTGCTCTGCGCTGCATATTAAGTGACGCACTGGACGGTATGTTGGGGATATTGCATGATTTTATACTGTAAGGCCTTGTAGGTTATTAGGTTTTCTTTGGTTATTTAATACATACTTTATTCCTAACTACGGTAGGTAGAGCATACGAAACGTTACAAAGGTTACTCCATGACTCCATGACTCCATGACTACCTATTTCTATAAAAAAATGTTATTTAATTCCCAGTTTTATAACACGCATTAACGCATTCGATGCCAACAACGCATATACGCGTTTTCGTGACTATCACCCACTGCTGCTGTCAAAGATTCGCCGGCATTTGAACACACATGTGTGTTCGCGGCACTTGAAGAAAGTTCGACACTGAAAAGCGGCAGTGAATGCGTTAATATATCTTCAATTAATAATCTACTAGATGATAATCACCGTTCAACTGTCACAGTATAAATAAGTCTGTCATCTAGCGACCGGGGACACGCGATAGTGTCCATCTCATTACGACTGAGTTACGGCGACTTGACTATGCTGATTGCTGTAATCAATCCTGCTGACAGACAGACAGGTTTCGGGAACAGGAAATGTAGTATTTTATAGTAGTTTTCTAATACTTGTAAGGGTTAATACTATTCTCATGCATATATACATAAACAACAAGCTTGCATTCCCAAATGGGGAAGGCAGAGCATGAGAGACGTGATAATGCCTATTATAACAGGTTGCTAGCTTTTTGCCATGCATGCCTTAATCTTTTTTGTTGGTCGCCTCTTACGACTACCACGTAAAACATTGATGCGTATTTTTAAACCCGACCTGTCACGGCTAACACGTCCAGGATTTGCGAGCACACTGTGCATTCAAACGCCTGCGAATCTTTGTCAACGGCACAGAGTGAAGGTCACAAAAACACATATACGCGTCAGAGGCAGTGAATGTGTTAACATGAATACAATCGTGATGTCATTATTAAAGGGAAAAAAGTGGGATTCACGCCCATTCATTATAAATTAAAATTAAATGCGAGCCTTAGATGTTAATAAGTGTTGCATACGGACGCATCTATTACACACTTGTTCGGGTGTTATCTCGACGATCGTGAGAATGTCATCTCGGTGCATCGAGAAATGTCCCTGGCTATCGTGGTATCTTGGGGTCAAGGCGGGACCTTTAAGCCCTATACGCACTGACAGCAGAAGCGGGGCGACACTAAGCGATGGCGTTTTTGAAACACTCAAAATTTGAAAAAAGTTTACTTATGCAAATGGGCTCCTAAGAGCTCTTGCACACGTAATTTTTGAGTCTACCGGCGCTTCGGAAAGACCATCATTGCCGCCAGAAACTTAGCAGAAAGTCATTTTTACAAAATGCATTTTTTTACAAAATTAAATTGTCACAGAAAAAAGAATAATATCAATACAAAAAAAAACAAGGTGTACAAAATGTGGAGACAAGATATTAAAGTAAAAGCATGTATCATTGATCCAAGACTTAAAGGCCAAGGCTTTGGGTTGGACGCAAGTTTTCGTGCCATCATTGTGTCCTTGAAGGTACGAACGAAACCCTTTCGCTAAAACACGCGGCCGGTGCGATGTGCGCGTTTACCCGTTTATTTCGAATCTTACTACAGGTAGCATAACGCCGCGTTGCGTCGCCCCGCTTCCGCTGTCATTGCGTTTGCAGCTTTACATAAGTGAGGCGGAAATGGACGGATGTTTTCTTAAACGTTGCAATAAGATGGGAATGATAATCAAAGTAAAACCAAAGCGTGATTCTTGGTGATTTGTTATTTGAAGTGATTTCTGGGGAAAGATTACAGAGTGTTTAGAATTGTCAATTAAATTCCGCTCCAGAGTGAGATAAGAAAAGTATCAAATGATGTTCATGTTAAGGAACATTGAACTATCATGATAGTATGATACTTACCAGATAAATAAATGATTATGGCCGCCGTACATTTGAGAAAATTCTCACAGGTTTTTTTTCTGGCATTCTCAAATTTTACATCAAAAAATATTACAATGTGCGGCTACGCCATGTGGTGGTGGTATGGTGTCGGGTTTTGAATAACTCCTATCCGTTTCTTCCGTGAATGTCGTTAGAGCGACGGCGGTACATAGGTTTACGTATGTTTCAGACGACAACAACACTTGTCACCTACCTCTTTGTGTGTACCTCTTTTATCTGACTTGTAACCTAAAATTTATGCTAAAAGTAGCTCATAGTCAGAGTTTTGTCACACATAATGTAGTGTTTCGTGTGCTCTGCCTACTCCATTTGGGAATACAGGAGTACATACATACATACATATTCTCACGCCTGTATTCCCATGAGGGGTAGGCAGAGCACATGGATTCAACAATCCAGTGCCACGTCTAGCAAATTCAGGGTAACCAGATGGTTAAACATGATATTGCGGTGACAGGTTGCTAGCCCATCGCCCATAATACACTAACCCTTTCCCAGAGTCGACTCTTACGACACCCACGGGAAGAAAGGGGGAGGTGCTATTCTAACCCGGCACCACACGGGACATACAGGAGTGATGATTATATTTATAATAATGTAGGTACAACGCTACATCAGTAAATATTTTCCTTAAAATTTTACGTCAAATAGTAATAGTAGGTAATTTTCTCGCATAATCTTTTATCGTTTGACAGATAAAAATGGCGATAGCCAAAGCAATGTCGAGTATTATACAAATAAGTCAGTTTGCCCACTTTGTCTCAATTTGTAACAATAATGAAATACGAGTGTTTGAACGATTTGGATTTACGGACAGGTTAACAGCGCGATTTATGTAAACAGACAGGTAGATCGGAAAGATTAATCGTAGGCTTCGAAGTATAATTCTGGTTTTCTTACACGAGCACAATTTGCTATGATTTATCAAACACAACATCAATGTTCTCCGAGCGACAAATACAAAGTATAAAAAAAAACTGATCTTTTTAGCTGACTATTTTTTATTTCTCTAAATAGTACCTACACGATGACATTAAAAAGTGACAGATAAAGCCGCAATTCCACTGAGTCTTTCAACTAAATGTCGTATTCAGGGTGATAATGTAATCCGTAACGAAATTTTACATACCTGTATGTTAATAAAACTTAAAAATATAATTTGAGTAGTTTCTCAT
>BHDV01065523.1:0-21766 GCA_005406045.1 Adoxophyes honmai
AAAAAAAAAAAAAAAAAAACATGAATGTATGTGTCAATGCTGCGCGATCAGTTGTCCTGTGTCTTGATATTAATAATACTGAAAATCGAATAGCTGAGTTTAAGATTTCAATATCCAATTAATAATACAAATGATAATCAAAGCGAAATTTCCGCTCATTACGAACCTTTCTTACTTTTCCGCACGGCGTTAACAAAATTTAAATACATTTTTTCCGCATCATTTAACCAAACACTCACTAATGCATCGTACAACCTAACCGTTTGTCAAACGAATTCCCGTTGGATTTAATTTGTCGGGTATTTACATAATAAATGAACGCCTCCGCCTCGAAGCGGTGTAATCCGGTCTTAAGCGGTTTAAGTCGGTTTTATCCGGTTTTATCCATCATTGAGAGGCTTGATTCTCGATTGGGCGCGATTTGCATGTGTTAAATCGTAAATAGTTGCGGGATTAGATGAATTTAGTGCGCGCGTTAGCATAATGTCTTGGAAGATTTGGTTTCCGATTGCGGAAACTGTTTTGGCGGGCCTTGTATTTAAATCGTCTTCTGCTTGGTATATTAGGTAAGTGCAAACAAATGTATTTGGTTAGTTTCTTTGTCTTTTATCTGACAAAATTAATGAAGTCTCATTATTGACTTTCACGCGTCGTTAGCTACTTATCGCTTTGTCACTTGTGATTTTCTTCTTGGTAATAGAAATCCTTTAACAGCGCTATTTCTAAAAAAAAGACGCGTATGAAATTAATACTTTGGTTACTATATCAAATGATATGATTTCAATAAAATTGTGATCGCTGCTGCTGCGGCGTGCGGTCAAGACTGAAACCGTACGTTAAAACATATTTTAGTGGCATTTATGATGATAGAGCTATGCTAAGTTAAAGGTAAAAAAAGGAAAAACTGTATATTTTTGTTTGTTAAACATCTCGGTTGTGATAGCAAAAAATGGTAGTCAGAGTACAGTCGAGTTCATTAATATATATGAGCAAAACTAAGGGTTCAAAAATATCAGTACACTTTTATGACATTGACAATAAGGTGCAAAAGTTTACATATTGGGCATTTCTCTGCTCATATATTTATGAACTCGACTGTACATAAAAGATATATAGAAAGATAAATTTTGGTTATTGGTTACTTTCAGGTTCTAATAGACAACCGCAATAGGTGTTAAGCGGCTGTGTGGTATTAAGTTAAGAATAACAAATTTCAACTTCTTTCGTGGATGTCATAAGAGGCGACTAAGAGGTTTAGGGGATATTTTAGGAGAAAAACTAGCAACCTGACATTATAATACCACTTACCACCTAAAAAAATGTGCTAAATGTGGCTACGAAAAATGAAACAGTCATGGTCTTGACAGTAGTGTTTTGTACGCTCTAAAAGAAAGAAAGAAAGAAAGAAAGAAAGACATTTATTGACAACAATTTGACACAGACATAACAATGAACTTATCTAAAATACATAAATTAGCCTAAATAAATAAATAATAATAATAACTTAAAAATGTGCATGCCACTTCCGTGCCAAACAGTGCCAAAAGGGCCGCACTCAGCATAATATTGCGGCAAGCCGCAACGCTGATTTTCAGTGCGACCCCGGAAACCTAAAACTAGAAGAAGAATTAAATAACAACAATTAAATAAGAAGTGTGAAGTCACAAAAATTGCAGCACAATAGTGTACAAGGTACGATTTTTATTGCTTCGCATGCCTATCCTCTATTATGGATTCAGTTACACAATGAAAATTTCTCTGGAATCTAAAGGTAAAACCAGATATGATTAGTGCAGTAAAACTTATTTCTGTTTGTTATAATGATTTCGATACGAACGATGTCAGCATTTGCGGCGATGCCTTTATAATTTTCCTAAAAATGTGTGTCTACCTACCCATTTTAGAATACAGGCGAGATTTATGTATGTATGTGTATGTAAATTAGACAAACCATAAAAATAGGCCATAAGTAATAGCGGCACGTTGCTAGCATTTCACCAACAGTAACCTTATTTTTTCCCTTATTGTTATTTAATGAAAAATATTTCAATAATTATTTTAATTAATAAAAACCTTTCTGTCATCTACATCTTTATTTTAATCCATAAGATAAAAGTTCCCAAGTTAAATTTAGTCCAGAAAACTTCCGCTTCAAGCTAAAGTAAATAGTCCTCTTATACAAAGACTTTCCACTTGGCTCAAATTTACAGTAAAAGTTCCCTTGCCGTATCACTGTGGTTTTAGGTCGGCTCACCTCATGCTACGATTACGTAGCGGCGTAGCACGTGCTACGGATTTCGGTGCTACGACTGTAGTGTGCTTCAATGTAACAAATACTGTAGGTTTTTTTTTGGTGAAAAAGAATATTAATTAAAAATAGCGATACCCTAAAATCTGCATACTATAAACCACTAATCCTAATTTTATTTATTAAAATGAAAGCCACCACTGAGACTTGATCAAAACTTACTATTTGTGCCACTCATAAACTTAAATATAGATAGACACAATTAAAACTGGATAAAACTTACAGTAGGTATACAAAAAATATCGTTCGCTGATAGAGGTCCACAAGCTTGTTCTGACTTAACCTGCAGAATGTCTGTTTTATTTGCGAGAAAACTTTTACAATAATTAGTTCTTAACACTTTTTTGCAAAGAAATTAAAATGATGTGGTATTTTGTCAAAGAATAAACATCAAAGATATTTAAACGTTAAACTATCGTGAGACTCACTCTTCTTGAAAACTACGGATTAGACATACGTTTTAAACCGAGTAGGGGAGAGTCGGCGAAATCGTACCGCCGGTTTAATCGTACCACCTCTAGATTATCCACAAACCAAAATATTTCTTCGACGCTAGCAACTTCAAACGATGCTTTAGTGATGCTCCATAGGTTTGGCCACTTCGCCATGGCGTTGGTTGAACATTTTGTGAGTTAGTGAAAAAAAAAATGATTTTGTGGTTTTTGATGTCAATTTTAGTGCTGATTCGTAAGACTGAAACTCGTGAAAAAGGTGGGTTTTTGTATCAATATTGACGGTATTAGAATGACAAATTAAAGAGTTTTTGTGCATTGTTTTCGCAAAGTCTTTAAGTTTTAGGGTTATGTGACTATTGCTTGTTTTTTTTTAAATACATGGTCCGTTAAATTGTACCATAGTGTAGTTGGCCAAGTCGTACCGGTACAATTTACCCGACATTTATAAAATATACATACAATACAAGAGAAGTACATAGGTCGATTTTTTTTGTCTTAATAGCAGACTTTTCGGCTGTTTGAGACATGTATAATATGTTGGTTATACTTACTTTCTACATTTCCATGCTGAAAACAATATAAAAAGGGTATGTCTATCTGAACAAAAGTAGATATTTTAGAACATTTTATCATGTTTAAAATTTGATACTTGGTACTGTTTATTTTTCATTTCTGTAGGTTTATGATGTAAATGTCTTGTCTAAAATACTACACTAAATAAAGATTGTAAATGGTTATGTAGATAAAAAAGTTATTCTAAATAAGTGTTGTATTAATTAGTGGTACGATTTAAAATACCCCTGGTACGATTTAAACAACTAGTTGGCTAAATTGTACCGATAGTGGACCTCCGGAAAAACGCGTTTTTTTCCGATTAAATTGCAGACTAGTGCACTTATTTTTTTATATGTGATAGGCAAGATATTGATATATGAACGGAACAGTCATTTATAGGTGTAAGATTTTTTGTATATTAAATAAAAACATAAAAGTAAAAAGTGGTACGATATAAACGACTTTCCCCTATATATCAACATGTTTCAGGCTAAGCCGTAGCCCTTCATCTTAGATGAAGCCGTGGCAAAAATGTGGGTAGTTGTGTGCGAAAAGGGGAGGTGACCAGCGGTGTGCGTCTAACATCACAATAATATTTATACTAAATTGATGGCAAATTTTCGTGTATGTGTGGAAAAATACAAGCATAAAAGCTCGATTTTGCTGTAAATTTCCATTATATCATGCCGGAATTTGGTGTTCGCTGGACAATGTTATCATAAATAACTATTGTTTATTTATCAAAATCTGTCGGGACAATATTTGCTTTACATTAATTGCGTAAACACATTGGCAGCCAGTGTCCCTGTTATACCAGTGTAGGTAGGTAATTCCGGGTCCCCAGTTCCTTTGGTTTGTTCGGCTTGCGCCTAGTTAGTTTGGTCTTTTGAAGTTGGTGACTGCAAAGATTTGTTTTTTTATTTATTCATGACATTCCAATGCAGGGGTACAAAATATTACAAGGAAAATAATTCATTGGAAAATGTGTACTTATGAACATAGTTATCAATCTTCTAAATAAATTGCCTCAATGAACCTAAAGAGTGAGTTTCTTTGGGTTCAAAAAACAAAGAAACAAAACTTTGTATAAGAATACAGAGAGGAAGGGAGAGTATGGATGTAAGAATTTTGAAAAAATAGTAACATTTTTACGACGTATATAAAACGGCTGAAATGGCGGTAATACGGAATTCTATAAAAGATGCCCTTTGGTATCGCAGGCTCGCGCACCCAGCCGGGCTAAGCGCGTGTTTCAAATTTGAAAGAATTTGTTTTCTTCTTTCTCTGTTTAAAGATGTTCGAAATTTGAATGCATTCAAAATTCTTTTTGTGTTCGAACTCATAGTAGGCACGTGATCTGGATGAAAATAAATAATTTATTAGCAGTGCATATTCCGTATTTTTTTTTGCGAAATTAAAAAAAAGTTGCTTAAAATTGAAGCAAAACAACTTTTTATCGGCAAATTAAATGTATTTTTTTTTATTTAATGTTGTAGAAAGTAACATTCAAACCACATACGGAAACATTTGTGACTAACAATATTATGTTTCTGTTCATATTTAACTCTATATAATCGTCCATCTAAAGTTAAAGTTACTCTTATTGCCAACAAACAAAGGGTGCAAAGTAGAACAACCGGCACCCTTACCGATTCGTCCATGCCCGACTCAATTAAACTTTAACCAACTTCTCGTAAACAACGCAGTTATTACGCCATCAATTCAATTATGCCATTATCATGGCCATACTCCAATTCCAACTTTATTCCGAGGTTGATAGGGTTCACTTCAGTTCACTGGGAGTGCGACAATTTTAGGCAAATTCTTTTGTTTTGACGAACTTGTAGTTGCTTTTCATCTATAGATGCTTTGCAACTATGCGGACGGCTGATAACAGAGTAAGTTGGTTATGGAGAACATGCTCTATTATTGGTTTAATAAGGAACTCGTGGCCTATTTTCAAACATAAGAAGTCCACAGATAAAGATTATGCTCCAGGCGAAATAATAGCTTACGCTGTTATTGACGGCACTTAAAGTCTTTAGAACTAACTTTATATCACGCTTTATAAAATACACTTCATAATCCAAATAATCACTTTACTCTCAATCTACGCAAATTATTGCATTAAGTTGCATTGTGTCAAAATAACTAGGTACTAAGTAGTATTTACATTTTATACATACCTCTATTACGACTGTCGCCATAATTGAGCTAGAAACATTGACGAAAGAGGTTAGGTAGTTACAAGTGGCTAGCCTTATCGCCTAAGGCATACCTACACCTCTTTCCTTAGCCACCTCTTATGACATCCATGCAAGAAACAAAGATGTTGTTCTAAAACCGGCACCTGAACAAAACAACAATTCAATAACACAATATTTTCTGTACTGTATCAAGTAATAGCCTTGACATCAATACAACCTCAATATTATACAAATAAACGCCTCACAGGACGTGACCGAGGACTAAAAATAAATCGAGGACGCCGCAACAAGTGGGTATAATGTTATCGGGAAACAAAGTAGTCGCTTAGAGGATTGTATGAAATAATGGTAACCTTATTTCTTTTAGAAATGTCATGTTTTTTTAGTTAGTTACGCTTGAAAATGCGACATGAATAGCTAAATCTTTTCATTGATAGACTATTTTAAAGATTTATCATATTTTATTACTAAAATTCAAAAGTTTCTGAGGCCTAGTTCCTAATGTCCCGTGAGGAAAACTTCAGTACTTAGGCATGCTTATGACCTACAAGTTTTTCTTTACGTACTTGTTGTTATTTTTACCTATGTTTTTGGAAAAAAAACTTCACACAAAATTTATAGCGGCGCATTCTTATTGACAATCATGATTTTTCCGATGCGATGCTGGGAACGTTAATAAAAAAAGATTTGGGATTGAGTTTATGGAAACTAATGGGATGTTACATTTTTAACTTCTCTGTTACTTATCTAAAATATGAACATCAAACAAAAAATCCTTAAATCTAAATCAAAAAGAGAACAGAGTAAAGAATATTGGAATAGGTATTAAAGATCATGACAATTGCCAAACTCGTTGAAGAGCGTCGTTTCGCGTTACAAGGCGCCAACGGTTTATTCCGGAATCATTATTGTTATAAAGGCTCCGTGACAATTGCTATTGTCATTGTTATGTTGTTACTTCGGCGTTATTCGCTTTAGTGATTAAATTTTGAATTAGTGTGACCATCTTTTGAGTCTTTTTGGGATATTTTAACTCTAAGAGACGACTAGGGACAACTAGACGATGGCGAGGCGGGCTAGACACTTTTTTGAAAGACTGTCCGCTAGCTGCAAAGACCGAGAACAAAAAAAAATCACACTCGTAGCGGTGCCACATTGAATAGTGTTGAAGAACCGTAACGTTGCACCAAAGTCAATCTCATGTTTATAGTTGCAATTTTTCCTTTTTGCATTTGTTTCCTTACATATATATTTTTTTTAATTAAGACTTATTTTATTTATGCTTGTTTTTATAGGTATATATCGACGCTTGAAAGACAAACTGGGATAAGCGACTTCTTTAAGGATAGTGAGTTAAGAGCGTGCAAACACAATTCGGCGATTTTGATGTTTTTCAAATGCTTTACAAAGCTATAAATCCTTAAGTTTTTAAAGAAAAACTACTGTAAAATATAAATAAACTCTTTTTCTTGGGATTAACGGTAAATATTATTTTATTAGCAACACAGATTTCTTTTACTTAGCCAATTTGTTGAAGGGTTTTTACAAAAATACGCGTCAGAGCTGTCTTTCACTTGAAAATTTTCCATTAAAATTTACCATAAACGATACAAAGTAAATAATCTAAATATTCTAAATTCTTCTAAATAATAAATTTTCTAAATATTCGTAAATAATGTTTGCGCCCTCTTAAATACATTTTTAAAATTAGACACCTAACTTCGATCCGATTTCGACTTAAAGGCGGCAAAATTATTATGACTACTTTCAATTCTGACAATCTTTCTGTGAAGATTTTCATAACTAAATAAATCAATCAATCGTAAAACCCGGCTGATCTCTTAATTCCCTCGACCATGGTCACCCGATTTCAGATGTTCATTAACGATAAATATCTCTCAGTGTTACGATCTTGATGAAGCCCGCAAGGCTGAAAGGTTCTTACGATCCAGCTTCATTCAAACAATCGCAATAAATCATTTGAAGCATGAATTCCCTTATCTAATCATCTCGGGTTTTGGCCGAAGTTAATTTTGTATAAAATTATTTTGACGCGATAAAAATGTTTTGTTTATGTGAGTTTTACTGGCGAGTATTTTTTTTAGATGAAGGATTAAAATATATCCCGGTCAGATGGTAATGTAAAGTGAGCAATGTGAGCATGTCAACAGTGGATATAGAATTTAGTTCTAATTTATTTGTAAAATAGGAGCTTAATGTTTTGATCACAGTCAAGGTTGCCGTCAACGGAACGATGAGGAACGGACTGTACAAAAAAAATTGTTTTGAAAACTAATTTCTTTATAATACATAGAGAAAATCGTAAGCTTCAGTATCAGGTGACGGCTTAAATTGTCATCATTTTGAATAGATAAGAATTGTATGTAAATCACGACAGCAAACATGTAAAAAATGTCTCAACTGGAGGTCTTTGCCCTGTTAAAATTTATGAGAGTGCCGTCTGAGCATCAATCGTGTTTAGTGTGATCGGCCGTTTGTCACCTTGTCGTCGTTATTAGGCGGTGGCGTCACCCAATATTTAAAGGAAAATATTCGGGACCAAACTTTTATAAACCAGCCTTGTTTAAATGAAAATAAATATCCACCTACTTTGAAATTAGGGCAAGTGTGACATACATAAAGTTGCGCACTTACCTAGATCAAACGCTGAATTTTTTTCTTTTGTTGTTATCAAAACTATGATTATTTCAGGCTTTCTTGTCACTTTCAGCATAGTTTCTAGGTTACAATGGCACCACGTAGCACCTACAAGTTTATTATAGTGATTTCACTATACATACAACCAACTTGACGCCTGTTTTCCCAAACGGGGTTACGAACCTATAAAAAATTCCATAGACATAACAAATATTATTAGGTATATTATTTAAATAAAAGAGGTATAATAGTGACGGGTTGCTAACCTGCCAAACCTATTCCCTTAGTTGCCTCTTACGACATTCGCGGAAGAAATAGAAGAAAAGGTGATATTCTAATCCCGAAGCAAGCCTGTTTTTTAGAGCTTGTAATTTTTATTTTTAAATTTTTAACTGCTCATCAAAACGAGGCTGAAAAACAAATGAAGATAATACAGTTTACTCTTCAATCTGCAGATGGAAAAATCTACTATTATTTCGAATTGAAACCGACAGGATATGAAAGCTAGCTAGAAACCCGATGCTTCCGCTGGACTCAGCTTCAAAGGCAACACGTGCAGCTTTTGGTTTCTTTGTGCTTTTAAATTCGGAAAAGCTCGGTGAAAGATTTTTTTTACCTTTGCTGACAGTTTTGATTTTGCTATTAATAAATGGCAGGGAACTCAGGTGGTCAAGTGATTTTAATACTATTTAGACGTGCCAATTTTTTTGATCATGCTTTCAATGATAGGTGTTGATTTTATTGATAGCAATAACAATAATAGCAAAGTAGATTTTAGGTTTAATTAAGTTAATTAAATAGATTATAACGACATGAAATCTAATATTTTAATACTTAACTCTTTAATTGGCCATGTGTTTTTGTTCATTTATGTACCTAGAATAGCTGTAGTCTGCGAATCCATTGAATCAAATTAATTGCTATCTAACGTGAAGTAATATCAAAGTATCATTTGAATAACATCATGACTCAAACTACAAGCCAGAACCTATTAAGTTTCTACTAACTTTGACCTACAGTTGTACCAAAGTGCCGTTCTTCAATTTATCAAATTATTTAGTCAATAAGTTTTTGCAAAGTAACAAAAAATGGTCATGAACTGCAATAAAGAATAAAAGTAAAAATTATCATTACTAAAGCAACAGAACTTTACAAGTGTATAAAGGGTTCAAAGAACAAACCAGCAAATCAATCGAGTGCCTCAAACAAACGACATTACCTTTACGGTGCGGTAAAATCACTATTTACGTTCCAATGCGGTCGTTTTTTTCCTACAGTGTAGCTGTGTCGTAAATTTTAGTATCAACTGTTTTAGGGTTGTCGATTTAGCAGTAAAACAAAAGAGTAATAAAATGAAAATTCCGAAGAACAAAATTGAATAAACACATCGATCGGCTTTTATTCTACTAATAGTTATGAGGTTATCTAACTACTATCATAAAATCTACCATAACATTCATATTGTAACCGTTAGTAAAAGAACAATATTTGCGTACTAACTCCAGGAGCTTGTTATTGTTTTGTAAACTTACCACAGTAACACACGAGATTCAACTCACGCGGGAGATACTGTCGTTTTCTGATGTCCTAGTTAGACAGTAATTGCTTTGTCATGCTAAGCCGATTGACATACCTACCTGAAACTAACTAAATGCTCAGTAACACGGCATAGTATAATTATTTTGACTTACAACGCGTACCTTAATTTAACTCGATAATTATCAAAACGATTCAATATTTCCTGTTAGTTTTCGGTGATTGCACAACCCACAAAAATATTTCAGCTACGCAAAACAGTGGAAATGCAATTCACCGCAAAGCCGCAGTGAAACCATTAAATTCAAGCGGGTGACAGCCCTGGGCGCGCCCTGCTCTCATAAAGCGCACGCGTTTTGTTTCTACAAATTCGCTACACTAGGATTAGTTGATCGTTAAATGGACTTTTTGATGGTATTCGTATTTCGTGGATGTGGATGTCGTAAGAGGCGACTAAGGTAATATGTTTAGGTATGCTTTAGGCGACAGGCTAGCAACCTGTCACTATTCTACCGCTTCCATGTGTTTGCAAACCTAAAACTATGCTAGAATTGGCTGCGGAGCGTGATATAGTCGAAATCATGGCTTTGTCTATGTCACGTGTCGCGTGCTCTGGCTACCCCATTTGGGAACACAGACGTGATTGTATGTTATGTTCGTATTTCCATTAGGTACAGAAAGACTATAATTTGATGAAATATGAAACTCAAATAAATTTAACAGGAAAACTTAATAGATCATCTGAAAACCTACAAACGTACAATCGAACGTAAACGCCCACCACATTAATGTCTCTCACCTACGATAACAGTAAAAACGTGACAAAAGAACTTCCAAAACACTAGGTCAACGTCCCTAACAGCCTCTCGCCTCTAAAATTGATGAGTTTGCTAAGCGCAAAAACTACCTCACCGCCGCACTCATTTTGACCGATAACATCACTTAAACTTCCATACATTGCTAGTTTTTACAGTCAAGACATCGATTTTTCTAGTCAAAACCAGCAATGAACCACGCAACACTATTTACCCCACTAAACTTAGGTATTTTAACGCCAAAACTATACTAAAAATCTCCATCGCTCAAAACACAACCTTACTTCAAAACAATAGAACAGAATATGCGTTCTCCTTAAGACAAAGTTACGTTCTATGAGACTTGAAGCTCGAGGTATTAAGGACAAATGCTGCAATGAAGGTGAGGTAAGGAATGCCCAGATTGTTCCAGAGATAAGTCTTGAGATTGCCTACCGGTGGCCGCTGGGCAGTAATGAACCACATAAATCGCTAGCAGTGTGGTTGTGATGTATAGAACGGTTATAGGGTATTGAAGTGTTGTGGGTGTTGAGTTAGGTACCGTTGCTACGTTTCTAATGATCATTTTGTACTACGGCTTTTAGTTGTAAGTTTTATTATAAAAGACTTTAACTAAAATGAATATACGAAGTTATTTTTAATTTTGATAATTTGGAGAGTTTGATTCTTTAAAAAAACACTAGTAAAGATATCAATTTAGATAATACAAAAACATTTAAGCAATAAAAATTTTAAGTTTTCCTTGCATTGGAAATTATACAGTATTAGACCAATGAGGTCTGTCAATCAAAGGTCTTAATCCATAAACCTAAACAGAAAACAGAAGGTATTAGGAATTTACATTGATTATTTTAAAGCCATAGTAGTCTAATCCTTTGACCTGCGGCCTTTCATGTCGGTTCGAATCCAAGGTTCCTCTAACCTCTGAATTTTTGAGCAATTTATATGTGAAATTGAATCTAATATTTTCCGCGAGTTACATGTAGGAAAATTCGATGTTTTATGAGAAGTTCCTAGTCAGCAATGAGCCCACATGGGAACGAGCCCAAACCTTCTCATACCGAGAGATGGCCTATGCCCCCAGCAGAGGGATATTATACAGGCTGGATAATTTTATTTCTTCACTTCTCATTTATTTTTAAGGAAGACAGTTACTCCAACCCTCAATATCTGAACATCTTCAGAAATACAAGGCGACCAACAATATTTCAGCTTACGCAAGAGAAACAGTTATCTGATGAAAATCTCGATTCGGGCAAAGTGCTGAAACATTTTTCCTTTATCTTAAATAAAATCTGGCAAGCCCAAGGTTGGGCGTCGCCTTGGTTTCCGTACTTCCATTGTCACATTTGCTTAATAATAGTAGCTTTTGACCGCGACTTCGTCCGTTTCAAATTCTTAAGAAGATAGGAGTCGCACTACTTCTCCATACAAACGTAGTCCCCTGTTTTCTCCGTGAATAATGATATTAGAGCAAATTTTTTTTTACATTATATTTGTATTTGTTGTGGCTATGCCCCTAAGATTTGATATAATCGATATTCTAAATAAAAAAAAATAAAAAAAATTTGAAAATCGATAAAAGCAAATCGTAGGGTAAAACAGGGGACTACGTTTGTATGGAGAAGTGGCGCGACTACTATCCTCTTAACGCTATCTGACAAGAACTCTGCATTTTTTGGACTAACTAGCCTATCTTTCTGTGATACTTAAAATACTTATCTTCATACAGAATGTCAAATGGATAAACAGACAATAATTATGTTAGTAGGTACCTCAGTATTTATTATGGTGTTACGAGAGGATTAATCATCTATGTAAGCATTTCAAACTTGATAAATAGTAGGAAAGGTAAGTTAAGAAATAGTTGGCGTACACTCTCACGATTGTATCTCAGTAATTAGGCTGTCAATAGATTATTTTACATTAAAGAAGTTAAAATATCACACTTATGTTTGTTTTTATATACATCCATTATACAGGATGACCGGAAATTTACCGTAAATAGTTACCAGTGGTCGGGTAAACGCCTCTGATAACCCCTGTGAAGCTTTTTGTAGGTAAAACACAGGGTGCAATGACCTGAAAAGCGATGAAGCATTTGTCTCCCACAAGGCCAATAATGAAAAATTTCGGAAAATATATCACAAAGATTTTCAGACGCGTATACTCAATCAGTGGTTTAAAGGTGGTCAATTTCTGGCCACCCTGTATATTACATCAGTCATAAAACAACGTCAGTCGGGTAAATTTCTTTATAGTTATTTAAAACTATTACAAAACCAATGCCCTGATTTGTAGTTTCAACTCAGACGCCCAGACGAATAACATTTTCCCTAAAGACTATTGATTCAAAGTAATTGTCAGACGATTTAATTCACACCGATTTTATGTTTTACAAGTTCACTTCCCAAGAAACTTCTTGGTATCTCTAAAGCAAAAGAAAACCACATAAAGTGAAAATTCAGACCTGGCTTAGACCAAGAAGACGGCGAATCACGCATACATAATACATCCCCCAGTTGCTCTTACGAGGTAAATATTTAGTACTAGGATACTAACATTGTATGCTCCTAGCCTTAGAGACTAGCTTTTAATATTTGACAAGTCTAAGGAATTCTACCAAGTGTTCTTTGGAGTTGGGTTTCTTGCGTGCTCTACTGTCAGTGGAGCACACTAAAGGGGTTACCTCAAATAACAGTTATGAGGTGGAAGTCAATTACTTTCAATTATATCTGCATAATTTAATGAAAGATCATATTATGCTCTTTCTGAAAAAGCGAGAATGTGGAAACTGTTGTGGATTTCATTAATTTTAATAATAATTGTTTGTAATCTGTGCTGTATCTTTCCAGTTATAATACAAAAAAAGTCCCGTGTACTGTCGCAGTAATTTTGCACAAATTTCTAAATAAAAAATTATTATGTTTTTTTTTATGGTGTTATTATGCCTATTGGTTTTTAAAATAAAATTATGCTCTCTGCCCTGCGCTTTTATGTATGTACATTGTACATAGTCAATATTTCAAACATCCTATATGTACTGTCTCACAATTTTTTTGGACAAAAAAAAGATTGGAGTAAAATTATTCACTAAATTTGTGTACATAATTTAAAGCTATAAAGGCAGGTAAATTGCTTTTATCGAAGCCATTAGCTTTATTGATTGCAATTTTAACTTTCCTACAAAATTCTTAATGAATTTTGTCAATTTCAATGTTCAATTTGTTCAAATTAACCTGAAACCCAATTCACTCGATCGCTTAATTCAATTATGAAGAGACAATCGACTGTTAAGAGATTGCTTTTCATTTGTTTCCGAGAACTATCTCTATTCCGCATTATAGATAAATGCACAGGTTTCGTAAAATGAGACAGTGGAAATTAGGTACATTCTCATATTATAATCAAGAATGCAGGGCACGTAACGACTTATTTGAAAATTGGGTCAATTAACTGTGAAAATAATGTGCAAAACGGTATAATATTACTTATAATCAAATCTGATGCAACAGTTCGTACGTAATCAGAAAATTTGAAACGAGTAAGAAATAAATGTTTTTCATTTCAGATTTAAAAGGCAGAGCTTTCCTTTGACACAACCTTCACATTTTGTACTTTTTTTTTCATAACTTATCTCCACTTTCCTAGTTTCTGTAAGGTATGTAGGTAATGTTTTTTTTTTACATAAGTAGGTACATAGATTTTATGAAAAAGTTCACTTGTAATAGTTACTTTGTCACAAAACAGTCCTGGATGTACTTCCAAATCCGGTAGGCAAAGCACACGGAATTTTACATAGACAAAACCGTATTTCGCGTTCCGTAGCCTTTTCTAGCATTTTTTAGCTTTTAAGCTGGCAGTATAATAGTTGTAGATGAACCTACTTCAACCTATCTACTTAGTCGCTTCTCTCGACATCCACGCAATAAATACATACATACATACATATTATCACGCCTGTATTCCCAAGAGGGGTAGGCAGAGCACAGGAGTTCGAAAGTCCAGTGCCACGTTTAGCAATTTCAGGGTTCCCAGATGGTTAAAGGTGATATTGTAGTAACAGGTTGCTAGCCCATCGCCCACAATACACTAACCTTTTCCCAGAGTCGACTGTTACGACACCCACGGGAAGAAAGGGGGAGGTGCTATTCTAAACACGACGCCAACAGGCCTTTGTCTATCTTGATACTATATTCATATAGCTTCCACAATGCAACAAAGTAGGTTGCACTATTACCACTATGTGAGAGTAACATGCTATAGACTTCGCCCGTGCGAGTATAGAACATAACAAAACAGAAGGTCCGTATTATTGAATGAAATATAGTTTTTTTTTTTAACAAATGAAAATCCCAGTAGGTACAGTCAGCGTCTGATACATGTATACACTTTAGTACCTTTTCTAATTAACCTCATATTTGAAATCTCGCATGAAATTGTCACTGCGATCACAGTGACAAAGTACCAAAGTGTAACCATGTATCAGACGCTGTCTGTACCTAGTACCTATCGTATGCTGTGTTTTAGGGTGTTAGGTTTCACAGACAACAGTGTAGTTTCTTCACGTTTCGTATCCGCTTTTAGCACAATTTAAAGTAAGAAAAATCTTTTTAATTTCCGTGCCACCTACACGAATCATGAATTCCTTAACTACTGGGACTCGAACATACACTTTTCCTCCTTCGATAACCTATTGAGGTTTTCTCTACTTTACAAGTATGGCTCATAAAAGCTCACCGCAGCAACTGCCGTTTACACTGCTTTATTGCACACCTGCACTAGTGATGACCAGCTGTTGGATTACATGGTTTATAAATCTTTATGGACTGTTAAGACTGTTAAGAAGATAGATAGCTGCAGAAGAGAAGAACGTTTAAAAGATAGGAAACGAGAAGTAATGAGTTGTGAGATGTTTTATAGTTGAGTATTTTACTTTGTAAGCGAAGCGCAGGTATATGCTGTGACAACTCATATTAGAACTTTATATTTTTTATAACAACTGTTTTGTTTAATAGGCTGCGGTTAAAACAATTAAGTAATTGACATTAGCATAGCATATCACTTCTTGAGAATTAAGCCCCCTACGAGGAGACGGTATGTTTAAAACGCGCAGATGCGCACCGTACATGTTGATTTTTGCGATTGTATACATTTAAAAATGCGTGAACTGCGATACAAACGCGCGTGTGAAGCGCGCTCGCAACTCGTTTAAAACGCGTACGAAGGGTTAGTGGAGAGGCAGAAGAGCGGATCAAACCGTAGAAGCTACGAATGCGTACAACGCGTCTGTATCGTTGTATCTGCGCGTATACGCGCAGTAGACGCGCGTTTTACGATCACCCCGTGTGTTTTGGATTACGAGGTTGCGTTCGAATCGCGTTTGAAGTGAAAGAAATAAAGAAAGAAAGAAATAAAGATATTTTATTGATACAAAATTTGACACAGATTTTAGCCTAAATAAAGAGAAACAACTACTTACTTAATAATTTTATTATTACATGCAATAAAAAAAAAAAACGTGCACATTTCCGTGCCAAATAGCATCAAAAGGGCCGCAGTCGGCATGATATTGCGGCAAGCCACAGTGCTTATTTTCTGTGCGACCCTGAAAATTTAAAACTAAAAAAAAAGTCATCTACACGTCGTCTGTGGTCGGATACTAAAATATGACCGCAGCAACAAGACGCAAAAATGTATCATGGACCTTATAAAATACGGATAACTCACGTTATAAATCGAGTTTAGCTCACTGGCACTCACACTGGCTCACGACTACCCTCGTTACCATATGACTGTTACTAAATGACGATAGTAACGAGGATAGTCGTGAACCAGTGTTAGTTTCGTCGAGCACGAGCAGTCGCGCGAAGAGAGCCGAGGCGCGCAGTTCGCGTTTGGCAGCAGCAGCTGCCGCGGCTCCTAGATGAAGGGCTACGAAGTAGTCCGAAACATGTCGAGCTAAACTCGATTTATAACGTGAGTTATCCGTATTTTATAAGATGAGTGAGTCTCACGGTAGTTTAGTGTTAAATGTATCATGGACGTTTGCTTGAATGCATTTGAGATCGAAATAATACCTTAAATCCGAAAGAAAAACAAAAAGAAGGAAAATCTTGTCACGGGTATTTTAAGACAAGTGTCAATTGAGAACAAAGCAAACAATAGATCAACGTCAAAAAGTTTTCTTGTTTGTCTTTATATTTAAAGAAGAAAATGGTTTATGCAAAAGATAGGGACCAAATAAGCCATTTTATAAGAAGTGTTTTGTTTTATCATGAAAATAATGGTTTATTCTACTTAGATACATAACATTCCAAATGAGTTTTGTGTTTCAATTCAAATAATGAGCCATAATTATGTCTGAAGATTTTTTCAGTAGATGTCGTTGGAAGCGACTAAGGAGATTTTATGTAATTCACCTAGTGATAGGTTGTTAGCTTGCTAGCCTAGCGACCTCTTTTAATTAACTTTAAACTACTTTTTAACGAAACGTGGAATTGACACAAGAATCAGGCGTGACGTGTATGTTGGTATGTGTCGTTATTACTTAAAAAAATGTGCATAAAGTCATTAAGAGGAAATGGAGCAGTCATATTTTGTATGGAAACGTAGTCCCCTGATTCCTCGCTTGATATTACCCGTAGAACAATGATTTTTTACATCAACAATCTAATGATATATTAGCATGTTCCTATGTTTTCTTTTTTTTCTTTTTTGAATTATTAAAGGAGATATTAACCTTCAAAAACATGAAAAATTGGTAAGTTTTTTCCGTTGTGTTCAAACCCCTAGAAACCAATTTTAACACAATTATATTAAAATGTAAGAACATAGAAACACAGTTATGACATTTTTTAAACATTTTATGAAAAAACATATTTAATCGGTTAAGTTTTGGAGAAGAAATCAGGGGACTACGAAACGTTGTTTTTGAATAATTTTCATAGGTATTTTCGGTCCGAGCTGTAGTTGTTCTTATCGCACTCGACGTCGTCTGGGCAGGTCACGGCGCGACAGCAATAGATTTAGCAAATACCTATTTTTCAATTCCCTCGACCGGCATATTTCCTCTTAAACGATGAGTTACGGGTTCAGACGTATACAAAAGTATCTGTCTGTTTAAAGGGACCCAGACGTCTAAAGGTCACGCAGTAATTACGGGACAAAGTAAACAGCCGTTTGCAATTTAATAAGGTACGAGCCCCGTTTACTTCGCTTTGTGAAACTTTGAATTTTTCTATACTAGCCCGTCTCGGAAATATTGCAATTTCTCCGGGCACAAACAGCCCGCGGGAGGTGACGGGACAAAGTGGCAATATTCTATCTCGACGGGGCTTCTCAAACAAGGGGACACGAGCGGGACCAGCTTATACGTCTGCCCCAAAGCTAAACAAGGACAGCGCCAAGTTATTAATTGGAGAGAATTGACGGAAGTGCACGCCGAGTCGTGTTTTTGACAAATTATTACTCTTTGATACGCCGATTACTTTCACCGCCTCGACGCTTCGAGGGTCTTGGAGGTGAATTGAGACTGTGGCCAAATGAAGGTGTTTGGGAAAAATTGGACGGTTTATGGACAAAGTTGTGGAAAAAAGTGACACTCTTCGGCTTAGAGATGATTGCTAAGTGGTTAAGATGGGTCTCGGGGGTGTGATTTTTGCGGCGTTGATGTAAAATGTCTGTGTTGAATAACTAAAAGTTTTGCTCTGTTATGTTATGACAAAAACTTCAAGTAAGTCCTTAGCTCCGAACATAAAACTCTGCGCTGTTTCTGAGTGACAACAACAATTAACCTTATTCTGTACGTACCACTCAACAGTAATTTAATGTCGTTTCATCGGATTGTCGAATTATTTTTCTACAAACTGCGAATATTCGGAACGCGACGAAATTGCAAATAAAACAATCGAATGCCGTGAAAAAGAATTAACCCGTAACGGCATCGCGTACGTGAACATTTTTGAATGAAAAATTAAATTTATCCGTCACTAGTGTTGCGCCGTTTATACAAATATTTTCGAAGTTTTATGCCATTCATAATCTCATACATTGTTAACTTGCGAAAAAAAAGATTCAATTTTAAATACGCTTCAGTATACAATATCATGAAAGGCCGTGGTAGCCCAGCGGTTCGACATGTGGCCTCTCAAGCAGAGGGTCGTGGGTTCAAACCCCGGATTCGCACCTCTGGATTTTTCGGAATTTATGTGCGATATCGAATTTGATATTTACCACGAGCGGTGAAAGAAAACATCGTGAGGAAACCTGCACACAGCGACGAAGCAATTCAATGTTGTGTGTGAAGTTCCCAATCCGCACTGGGCCCGCGTGGGAACTATAGCCCAAGCCCTCTCATACCGAGAGGAGGCCTGTGCCCTGCAGTGGGACGTCGTATATAGGCTGGATGATGATACAATATCATTGTTTTTATTATATTCTTCGGCCATTAGCCATAGCGAAGTATATTCACGAAATTTGTCACAAATAATTTAATAGTAGGCATGTGCGCGAGTATCATGAATATGGTATATTGTATGTGCCAATCGAGAGTAGTAGATTAACACTAATAAAATGAGATCATAAAGGCAACACACCTCATATAACAAAGAGAACTGGATACATCTGAATTTGTTCGGTTTTTACCATTGTCTTCAGATAGACGAACAAAAGCAATCGCCTACTTTTGTTTGTAATTACGTAGTGACGAACGGTAAGTTAAAATTGTTAGCGTATCAACAAAGACAGATTTTGTTGCGACACCCTTCACCGATCGGTATGGAAATAAATTGAATTGCAGTGACAAAGCCGCTTTTTGTTGGGACGTTGAGCCTCGTAATGTGATTATTTCGAGTTTTCGCCAATTTTTCAAATTGGACTTCGCGGATGAAAGGCTTTCGCTAATTGTTTGGATTATTATTACCGGCTAGCGGAAGTTTTTGCGAGGGGATAAAAAACGAACAGATTTTTCGCTTGACGTATTTCCTTCACAATTTTTTTTTTAAAGATTTTTATGTGATGTCAGTAATTTTCTTGCCTTCCGTAAGTGTCGTTATTGGTGACAAAAAATGCTTTGGATAATACATAATAATGGAAATATGCTTTAGGTGTCAGGCTCGGAACCTGTCCCTATTTTACCACTTCTATTATGTCACCCGTGTGGTGTCGGGTCTAGAATAGCACCTCTCCATTTCTTCCGTGGATGTCGTAAGAGGCGACTAAGGGAATGGGTTTAGGTATTCTTTAGGCGACAGGCTAGCAACCTGTCACTATTATACTACCTCTTACATCTGTTTTCAAACCCAAAATGATGCTAGAAGTGGCTGCGAAGCGTGAAATAGTCAGAATCATGGTTATGTCTATTTCACATTTCGTGCGCTCTGCCTACCCCATTTGGGATTATAGGCGTGATTATATGTATGTATGTATTATGTTATTAAACCTGAAATTGTTCAAGTGAATACGATACATGAAATAGAATTGGTCTTAGTCTATGTCACATTTTGTGTGCTCTGCCTTTCTCACTTGTGAATATAGGTGTGATTGTATGTTGTTGTTGATGTAATAAGGATTATCATGAAAATTAAATAGAAATTAGTCAAAGATTTTTAGGTGACTTCAAGTTTTTCTCTTATCAATGAAATGATTTAATTTCGTGTTTCAGACAAATAACTAGTAATTTTACTATAACAGTTATATGAAAAATCTAATATTTTTTTATAAAATTATTAAGATAATTTTCAATCACAATTCTTAACCAATTGCTCTATGCTTTGTCGCTCTGTTTTAAGATTAAAGATGCTAAATAAGGCAGCGCTAAAAAGCAGCCACATATTTTAAAGCTCAAATCAACGTTCCATTATCGAACAAAAACAACCGAAAGTTGGTCACACAACAGTGTTATCTGATACTAAATAAACGGTCACAGAGGAGCGGCGACCATTAACTGCCCTGATTTATGCGCTAGCCCTGAAACTTTGATACTGGCCGGTTGTTTTTTGTTTTAAAAATGTAGCTGGCTGGTTGTGTTCAAAAAAATGTCTGGCTTGCTGGAAATAGGCCATTCTTTCCGCAGAAAAAAAACAGTTTTGAATTTATGTGATTACTCGTAAAAGGAGCGTTGGTGGTTTTAGTGGTATTGTTTTTTTTAATGTTTTAACTACTTAATTAAAAAGATTTTTTTGGGTTCATTTTACAGTCGTAATTAACGGAATTATTAAATTCTGAGGAACCATTATCTACGAATAACATAAGTCCATGCCACGGATCAGAATAAAGAAGGTTGGATAGGCAAAAGTCACACTTTTGTTTGAAAACCAGCGTCGCCACCTGTCTCCCACCAAATATCTCCACTACATTAACACTAATAATAGATACATAAATTACGCACATTAATACATGTAGAATAAAGAGCTGCAATTGGTTCGCACACTGCATCGAAAGTGTGTACGCGAGAGAACTACCCGCACAAGATTTACTACAAACTCAAGTCCGGCGACGAAGAGCACAGGCCGCGATCGAGTTGAAGAAGCGTGGTTATTTCGCTTGCTTCGTTATCCATTGCGCATCAAATGTATCTTCTCCCGAAATATTTGCGTACTTCAATAGCAATGTATATTTTCTGTGTATCTTGGCGTAATTGTTGTTTCTACTTAGTATTTCATAATTAGAAATAGTTTTTTCGAAAAATATACTATAAAACGAAGGTTTTATGCTTATCGGTGAATATAAACTACCTACTTCTTGCTTGATACTTGACGTCTGACTCTTTAACCTACTCATAACAATCGTACAATACGGCGTTTTCAAAGGATTTTAGCGCAGTTCCGCACTGCGATGCAAACAACATGCGACTAAACAAGTATGAACGCGTGGTTCTTGAAGTATGATTATCCAATCATACCCGTGACGCGTCTGCCTTGCGCATATTGCCTATCCAACCTTCATTATTCTGATTCGTGGTCCATGCCGTATTACTTACACATCAAGATAACATTGTAAAAAAAATGCGCCGCGTTGTCACAATTCAAAGATCTGACTACTTACTACTATACTTAGTTACACGAAAGTTAAAGCCACACACACTAGTACATAATATACTGTAAAATGTCAGCAGGATCTTGACATTTACTCGTTCAATTAACTAACTCTCCTATACAGTTAGTTTTATTCTTCTTGTGGTTGTGTGTTGTAGCGCGGGAACAATCATTTAATTCCGGGACCTTTCGCGCC
>BHDV01065524.1:0-13394 GCA_005406045.1 Adoxophyes honmai
TTATCACCGCCGCCAGCTTTTGGCCGCTAACTTCACACCGGTATTCGTAAGAGAGACTGACAACCTGTCACATTGTTATACTTCTTTTATCTAACGTTGCCTGTGTGGTGTCGGGTTAAAATAACACCTCTCCATTTCTTCCATGGATGTCGTAAGAGTCGACTAAGGAAATTTTGCATTCAGCAACAGGCTAGCAACTTGTCACTATTATAGGGACGTACCGTAGGTAGGTTTCATGTAACCTGCCTACCCCATTTGGGAACACCGGCGTGATTGTATGTATGTATGTCTATGTTTCGTGTCCTCTACCACGTTTAAGAATCTAAGCGTGGTGTTTATGTTTTTTTTGTACAGTTTACGTATCAGACTCCGCGATTTAATTTGAATTTTTGACAAATTTAAATGGGTAAATATTCGAGCGTTTGAACCATTGTCATTATTCTCAACACTTTTTTTATCAGATTTCTTAAGTAATTGGTACAATAAGTGTGGTATCTGTGCCTTATAGATAGGTACACACTAGACTATTATATACATACACATTTCTTAAAGAATCTGATAAAAAAAAGTGTTGAGAATAATGACAGCGGTTCGAACGCCCGAATATTCACCCAAATAGCTCTCGAGTTATTGAAGTAAAACGCTAAGCGCGTAACTTACCATGTAGCGGCATTTTGCATAGAAATCAACACGAAATTCTGCGGTTTACCCTCCTACTTCCTAACTCAGACAACGCAGCCGGACGTAACATTGCGAAAACCGTAAGCTCTCCGGAAGCAATCCAACACCTCTGCAACCAAACACTCCCGGAAAGAAAACATCCACAGCTCTTACCAATGAGGTGAAAACCTATTCAATCCCTACATTTACATTCAGAGTGTACCCAGAAGCGATAGGCAGATTCGTCTGGCCGCCAACCTTTACGGCATCCTATACGCCAAAGGCAAACCTCCCGCCTAAAGGATTAGATGTAAAATGCATTGGAGGTACTTCGATGAATATGTACAATGAACTCTCTCTGACTTCATTGTTTGTGCGAGATTGTCAATAGTACCTTTTGTGGGGCCGGCAATTATATGGCTTTGTATTGGTGGTAGAAGACTGATTATCCGTCTATGCAGTTTAGTTCTAGACAAGAGGCTTGAACGCTATTGGGTTTAATTTCGTAAGGATTACGATTGTGTGGTATAATGTTGGGAGGTTGTTCGCCTGTCTAGATTCTACCATATAGGTACTTTAATCTATGTCTTTTGCTTCAAAATCTGCGGGACCACTAGAAATGTTACATCGCACATATTCTTAAAATATATAAATATGGCATGATAAATATTATAAATATGGGATAAAATTTGGCATGTGTAAGTTGACACCCTGCATTAACACATAGCTACTTTTCATTATATTTTATTTCCCGCAAGACTGAACTTAGCGACTTATACATAGACAGACGGAGTCGCGAGCAATGGCTAGTAAAGTCCTAAACCCGATATGTACTGAGATTTCGTTACCTATCTAGGTTCCAACTTGAATTTGATAGTTAGTTACTGTGGAGTCGGGCTTAGACCCTCTCCATCTCATCCATGGATGTTACAAAAAAGCCAACGAAAATAGATTTAGTTATGTTTCAGGCATAGAGGATAGAACCTATAGAGAAACAATGTTCGCAACCCCGGTCCGCAAATAGTTTGTTGATTTCAACATACTAAACGTCACCGTCACTGTCACAGAAACTGTACAGAGCCAATAACCGTAGAGAAAAAGGCACTAGCGTTACGCGCGATCTTGGACCGGCCAATAAGAGCACAGCGATCACTTCAATTGTTTTGCGGAATAATTTTCGGACAACCAAGATGACATTAGTACTCTATAGGTTCTATCCTCAATGGTTTCAGGCGACAGGCTAGCAACATTGCACTATTTTACCTCTATCATCAATTTTTAAAACCTAAAATTGTGCTACGTGTCTACGAAACGTGAAATACTTATCATTATATAGGAATACAGGCGTGATGATTACATGCATAATGTATACCTAATTAAATTGCTGTAGAAAATATTTTCTGTAAAGCGTTTTATGTGATTACAATATTAAGCTTCTAACTGTGAACTGTGAAAATCATAGTGACGTTGTATTGTTTGACAAAGGAAAGCTTTTTACGTTTATTATGACAACGCTCTGATTTGATCAAAAATCAAATGGTTCAATTGTACCTATTAAGTTACGCGAGTGAACAAGGAGCTTTTACGGTTAGTCAGTTTTTAAAATAGTTTTTTATAGTCGATGAAAAAATAAACACAAAAGCCGAAAATTCCGTAAATGATATATTTTAGGTACGCTTTAGGTTTAGGTACGCTTTAGACGACAAGATAGCAACCTGTGTCAGCAGTTTAAACCTAAGAGTATGCCAAATATGGCTACTAAACGTGAAATCGACATTGTTTTGTCTATGTAAGGTTTCACCTGTTCTGCCTATTCCATTAGAATTACAGACATTGTGCATAATTAAAATAAAATCTGCGACCAAAATTATGCATGCAAAATCCGAATCTAAAACCCAAATTTTAAGATCATCTGCATTATTCAGATGCGATATATTCGGCACAGGATGTGTGTTAAGTCATCCAAATACCGAATTCTTGGGTAACAGAAGAAAGTGGTATTGCATCACGTTGAGGAGCCATCACGACCTCTTTAAAGTTCTTACGCGTCACGTACCAACATAATTTGTCGGTTTATATGCTAGGGGGTAGTACTTTCGCTTCTAGAAAATACTCTAAATGGGTTTTATAGTCGAAGCCAAATGTAAGTTATGAATGAGTTTAGAAAGTGGCAGATTTTTTGCGGTGATCGTCTTTTCAAAGGTTAGTATTTTGAGATGTCACTGAATGTGTGTTACGTCATTTTTCTATTGTTAGTGTGTCATACAGAATTGGGATTGTCTCTTAGTGATCATTGACCGAAATTGCAGTCTACTGTTTTCTACTAAATTAGTTAGCGGAGCTTACTAAGAAATTGTGAAGTTTGTCAGTTAAGTTATAACAGTATTTTCATTCTGGGATAGCGCTGAAAAAAATCAAATGACGTCACTAGTTAAAGTTAAATTATGAGCTAGGACTAAGATCAATAGCCTCCATTCCGGAAGTTTAATGATCTTTACCTTTATTTTATACCTTTATTCGTACAATCAGACCTATGTTCTCAAATAGAGTAGAACACACGAAACGTGACATGACAAAATCATGAATATTTTACGTTTTTTAGTCACTTCAAGCATAGGTGTAAAAACTAATCAGGTTTTAGCTTGACACCTAAAGTATACGTAAATCTATTAGATAAATCTTTGTTCATTTCAAATTATTTCTCATTTATGTCTCAAAATTGTATATAAAATAACTAACGGACTTAATAGGATGATAATAATTAAAACTAGTTGTCATCCTTATTGCAAAAAACCTGCTTTATTCTTATTAAATCTTTAACTTTTTGACCAGAAATTTAGTTTTAAAAATTAATCAAGAAGCAAAAAAAAGTAAAGTAAAACTATGAACCATCTTCGCATAAGAAAGCTCTATACGGTCCCAAAACGGTGGCGTTCAAACACAACTGACCCTAAGTCCGCTTTGCTAACCCCCTTTTCGTCCATAAAAAAATCTCGCAAATGCGTGTTAATATGCTTTATGCTCATACTATGACTATTTGCATTTCGTCATACTTCCCACCCAGCGTGACATATGCGGCGACACACGGGAGGGGGGACAGTAAATAAAACTGACTGGTGCCTGGCATTTCCTAACAATTGTACATTCGCTGTCGTTGAGATGAAAGCATTCGTGGTTTTAGTGGTCACGTTGGCCGTGGCCAATGGCCTGCCGATGGCCAAGGAAGAGAGTGCCATGGACAAGTTCATGAGTAACTTGAGGGATTGCGTGGATGGAGACACCCTCCTGTGCCTTAAGGTGTGTGAAGTGCAGTGCTTAGTGAAGTGAAGTGAAGTAGGGAATCGGCTTGTTCAGAATTAGTGCAGGATCTTAGGGACTTCATAGCATTGGATATTCTTAATTTGATTCAAATGGTTTAGTGGATTTCAAATTCAGGTTAAAGTGCAAATTTTTGGCAACATGGGTTTTAGATTTTTCGGGGTCAGTCGTGTAAAGTGATATGGCGAATATTTCGCGAAATTCAAACGGGTCATTGTAACGACGATTAGATGTAGTTAAAAATAGACGTAAAAGCAACCAGACCTCTACAATTAGAATCAATTTAAGTTTAAAAGTACAGTTTGAATCTTAACCAAGTTTATTGTCAGACATTGAAAATTTAGGCAATTAAATACAATTAGGTATCACTAAATTCCTAAAGCTCCGTGAGCTATAGGAATTAAAATGGATAGAATTAGTTAGGATATAATAACATAAGCGAGAACATAGATTTAGCAAAACTTATAAGAACTAGACTTTACTTGTAGATACTAAAGGAACTATTCAATTTTTCAGGAAAAAGCCATGAAGTACACCGAAAACCTAGCTTTCTCGAAGGAGCTGAGTGTTGCTGATGGCATCACCTTCTCCAGGACCGGCAGCCCTCGATCAGCTCGCAGCTATGAACCTCTACCCGAAGACCCTAAGGCCAGGGAAGCCATGGTTGAAGACAGAATCCTGGACAACGTTGTGGACTTCCTTGACGGACACACCTTGACCCTGAGGATGCCCAAATCCTTCACTGAAGACAACTCTGTTGAGGAAGAAGGTATGTGTGACAAAGTTGATGATATAAAACATGATGTGAAAACTGTAAGTCCGTAAGAAATAATAAATGAATAAATGAAATGATCTGTTGATGCCGTAAGAGTCGAATGAATTAGGCGACAGACTAGCTTAGTTAGCTTACTTACCTCTGACATCTATACTAAATAATGAACTAATCTTGCTTTTGTCTATGTGACGTCTCGTGTACTCTACCTACAACAATTAGGAATACAGGCGTGATGTATGTATGTATGTATACTTCGACCCAGTTAAAAAACAGTAGTTACAACAGACGTTTTACAAATCGCTTCCAATCCGTCAAAAGTAAAGAAAACTGAACTACAACTTACTTAAATTGCACCTCCATTTAAAACTATTATGAGAGCCACCTTACGCAAAGTACAAGCTAAATTATATTAAGTGATGCAAATGACACGGGTTTCCTCATGAATAAGTGAAAAAGAAAATGCTTACATTACACTCATGACAATGCTTCCAGTATTTAAAGGCCTCTTTGTCATGGTAAAGTATGACTTCTGTTAACATTTGGACAGTGCATCACAAAAAGGTTGTACAAACACATGGCATATTTGACAGTCAGAGATATTATGAAGCAAAATTTGAAGGGCTATAATGTTAGTTAAATAAACTTTTAAAAATCATTATTGGTATACTAATACAAGCAATTGAGGACTGAACCAAAACCTGTCTTTAACACAGAACTCAACATAAACACAGTTCTGTTCTCAAGAGCAATTTTTTTACCTTCCCACGATATTGAAAACGTTTTTTGCAACCAATCATCTATTACTTCCAATTAGCGAACAAAAACATTAAATAACTGTGCAATCTTAATCGACACAGAAAATCACACAGCTAGTTCACACGTTTCCAATTCTACAGTCATGTGTGCACAAATTTCTCTAAAGTAAACTTCTCTGGAAGTGCACTTCACGGCCATTTTCACCATACTAAAACTATGACGAGTTTCTATTATGTACAGAGACATTGTAATACGTATAATGGGTGTTTACAATCAGCATTGTATTACAGAAAATTGTTTTAGCTTGACACAATTTAGCCATTAACACTTGACAGTAAAGACTTGACTGGATAAATTTTACTCTGCAGCATCTTTGTATATGTTTTTTTACCAGAAATACGACTAAATAAACGACTATCTCTTGATAATTGACAGTCATCGTTCCCTTGTTTGCAAGTGCAAAGTTCAAGTTTAAAAACAACTCAAAGATGACTAGAGCTTTTAGAAGAGCGTATTTTTAACTGCGTTTTGACCTCAATTTTTAAATATATTCATTTGCTCTTTTTAAAATGACTCTTTTAAAAAAAAGCTCAATACATTCGAAGGAGAAATCTTTATGCAATTTTCTGCATTTTAAATAACTGACATAGTTAAAGCAACTTATGTTCGTAAGCACGTTTTACGTAGCCTAGTAAAACAGCTTATTATGTTCGATCACGACTCGGTATTGAAAGTTTATTACACATATTTTCTCCGATTACACATAATCGAATCAATCGAATGTAGTTCGCTAGACAAGTCATTATCATTTCTATTAAATTAGATGCAAGCAATATAATATGCAAATCATCAGCGGTTATGCTTTAGTCTCTGCCACTTCGAAGCAAATGTATATCAGAGACAAAGTCATAATAATTAATGTGTCATTCTTATTCAAAAACACTCGTATTTTAAACTTTCGTGACGTCTGAAATATTGAGCAAAATAATCAAAAAACCTTACTAAATAAGCTCGAACCGATTTTTTTAATGATTACCATAGCCAAAATTATGATCGGTTAAAATTTTAATAATAGAGTTGACAATCAGACGAATTGCGTAGTCGACATCTTCTGGGCACAGATTTTTTTATATACGTACTAGCTTTCCACCCGCGTGAACTCGGTTATATTGCGGTATAAAGCACAACTTTAAGAAAACTTATCGTTTCAAACGACACACGGCGCCGTCGATCTATCATCTATCGATCGGTTATCGATTGATATCGATCTATCATCGATCGATATCGATCTATCAAGCAAACTATATTTTTGTTTTCTTTCGGGAACATCAATTTTTTCCGGGATAAAAAGTAGCCTATGCCACTCTCCGTGCCCTAAACTATCTCTACCTAAAAAATCACGTCAATCCATCGCTCCGTTTAGCCGTGAAAGACGGACAAACAAACAAACAAACACACTTTCACATTTATTATATTGGTACGGATTCATTCAAACGTCTTGCTGCTGTAAAAACTTTATTCACAAATATACTAAAGGTAAAGATAAAACGTTCAACATTAAGAAGGGTAATTACAGTGACGATAAAAAAGTAGTACAACTACTTTGACTAAAGCCGAATTGACGCCGACCTAATGCCAATTAATCTCATGGAATAAAGCGATAATTAACATTTCTCTTTCCTGTTGGACTTGTTTTGGAGCTGTGGGCACTTGAATCACATTTTTACGCATAGTTTTTAGGACATTAGTCTGGTTCTTGTATGAAGAGGCGATAAAACATTTCCTTTTAAATTTCCGCTATTGCAAACCTGTCGAGACAAAAAAGCATGTCAAGTTGCTTTAACTTTGGTTTAAAAATACATTCATACAATCACGCCAATCCTAAAAGGGGTAGGTAGACTTTACGAAACGTGACACAGACAAAACCATGATCTTGATTTCACGCTTTGCAGCCACTTCTGGCATAATTTTAGATTTGATAACAGACGGAACAGGTATAATAGCGATGGGTTGCTAGCCTGTCGCCCAAAGCATACCTGAACCTATTTTCCTCAGTCGCCTCTTACGACATCCACGGAAGAAATGGAGTGGCGTAATTCTATCCCGATACCCCACAGGGAAAAAATAAAATTCCATTTCAAATTTCTAGTCTTAAAACTGGTTTGGGTAATTTAACTGAAGTCTAAGTCTCGTTTGTATTTACGGAGACAGTGAAATCTAACAATAGCTTACGCAATGAACAACTCACTCTTTATCGACGTAAGGTATTCAAAGTGGATTTCTCCAAAGCTCTCGAATAGACGTAGACTTTTCGTTTTTGTATACCTATGGAAGGTGGATAAGCGAGTGATCACTTAGCGGTAAATGATCACCATCGTCTTTAGTTTAGTAATCAGCAATACTATACTCTAAATATTTACTATTATTTGAAATTCAATAGGATAAAATTAGTGTTTTTCTCTGGAATACAAGGGTGAAATTGGAAATGGTTAATGAAAAAATTATTACAATTTCAATATAAATGGTATTATCACTTGCGGCAATGTCTTGGGATTACTTACAAATCTGTGAGGATTTGGTCGTTGAAATTTCAATTTTAAAATAAACGGAGTTTAGACGAATTGCAAAAAATTGGCAGTGTTATTCACGACACTGGAGATCAGCAGTTTCCATTATTGACAATCTTCTTTTTATTCTCAGGCCGTGGCAAGAAGAAGAAGAAGCTGAAGAAACTGCTCCCCATCCTCGCTCTCCTCAAGGTCAAGATCGCCGCTCTCATCCCCCTCTTCCTTGGCATCATCGCCTTCGCTGTCTTCAAGGCTTACCTCCTCGGAAAGATCGCTTTCATCGCCGCTGCTTTCGGTGCCATCAAGAAACTTCTCGACTCCAAGAAATCTTCAGGCTGGTCTGAGCCTCCCCATGAGGAGCATGGTTGGGAATCCGGCGGTGGTGGCGGTGGCTGGGGCCGATCCCAAGACGCCCAGAGCTTGGCCTATGGCGCCCATGTCAAACAACAGTAGATACATAACAAAATTATTTATTTAACTTATTCGAAAGTGTCTTAAATGATGATGAATGCACGATTTTTGTTTCTGATATAAAGAGCTTATATATTATTATGTATGTACTTCTGAAGTAACCACCGTTTTATATCTATTTTATTATTCATTATTTGATGTGTGGTAGCGTGAAAGTTACACAACAGTATTTTATATACGTTTAATTTTTATTTTTTATATTGACGTTCACTATAAGTGATGACTGATATATTTTTAGTCCTTTTTAATTTTTATTTTTAGTTTAATTTTATTACATTTACGTACATATGGCGTTCTTTGAGGACGAGAGTGGCATCTAGTATATTTTTTTACCAAATATTTTAAGTTTTTATTTCCAAAGATATTTTTATTTTATTTAGTTGATTTTTTTATTTTTATGTGAACTTTTAGGCGTGTGTGTGATGAGCCATTTATGGTGTATTTATTACCGATCCATTTATTTATTGAATGGCAAAGTTGTAAGCAAGTTATCGAATAATTGAAGGTAAAATGTATTTACGATGGATCCACGTAAAACGATAATAAATTATTTAAACAATTCTTTCATCTTTATTATTTTTAAGATACCCTATTCGCTCTAACCCATTACTACTAATGAATTACAAACAATGAACATAGACTACACATAACTTTATCCAAATCTTCATCAATAGTAGAAAGAGGTTAAGAATTATTTAACAAATGACAACTCACCACCTGCATTCACCGATTCACGATAATATTATCGAAAAACAATGTTTTAGATGTAGTAACTATAGTAGGTACATTGTCACGCATCATCTAGTTACAAATTAAAACGACAAATTGTTCTCGATTAACTTTGAAAAGCAGGTAAAAAGACAGTTTCATACAAAATTTAGCTACCAATGCTCGTTAAAAAACGCACCTAATGCATTTTACTTTGATAGCTCGAGAATTATTTAAGATTATCCAAAAGAATCTACAAACTTATTCAAAAGTAAAAGCAGCCTAAGTTATTTGATTGAAATTTAGTGTGAAGGTTTTTAATTGAACAGGATTGCGTGTAAATTAAGTATCCTCACGCCTGTATTCCCAAGAGGGGTAGGCAGAGCACATGGATTCAAAAATTCAGTGCCACGTTTAGCAATTTCAGGGTAATCAGATGGTCAAACGTGATATTGCAGTGACAGGTTGCTAGCCCATTGCCCACAATACACTAACCCCTTTCCCAGAGTCGACTCTTACGACATCCACGGGAAGAAAAGGGGAGGTGCTATTCTAACCCGGCACCACACGAGTAAAAACTAGGTGCCAATAATAAGAGGGGTGTAATTATTTATACACTGTATACCACGAGGTAGTCAGTGAAAGATTACTTTGTGAGAAAAAATGCACAAAACGGCAACTTAATTTAATAATGCCAACTCACCTCACGTACTTGTGCTCATAAAAAACTCGTATCAAAATATCCATCGTTACTTAACATAACATCACGACTATTCCCAAAACCTATAAGTAGAGCACACGAAACGTTAACAGAATATTAATCCATAACGTTAAAAAGGGCTTCGATTCAGTACCCCATTCGTAGCCGAGGAGAAGTCTTGAGTTGTACAAAATTGAACAACTCTGAGGTTCTTTTTGGGCATATTTATGGGGCAGGAACACAGTTCTTCGTCTATCAGGTAACCGACATGGTCTCTACGCAGGACTCCATTAGGATTGCTCGAGACATCTTCTAGGGTGACAGTTTGAGACATTTAACGCGCGAAGAGAGCGCAGGCGCGCAGTGCGCCTTTGGCAGCAGCAGCCGCCGCGGCTCCTAGATGAAACATGTCGAGCTAAACTCGATTTATCAAACGTGAGTTATCCGAAAATTTTCAACACGACTGTTTGAGACCTTTATGGTTCTGTCCAGCTTTGAATAGTTACAGCGCTCTACTTAGGGACTCTGTTCTTGGCTGGGAATACAATACATGGTGACATCAGGAAATCGCAGACAGTCAGACGCGTATACCTAACCATCAGTTGAAATATTCACGGTCAATTTCCGGCCATCCTGTACATAATTACCAGGGGTCGGATTTTTCATCGCATGATCCGAGGCAAGAAAACTCGTATTCGATATTAATATAAAATTCGAGTCGATATTAAAATTAAACTTTTAATTCAAATTCATACTCATACTAATTTTCTCAGTCCCGTAATACTTTGCCCCTTGTGCAGGTTAATAGATTAAAAATGTTAATCGAAAATTAATCTTACTGAATAAAATTTTAATGTGGAAAAATTTGCCTCGTTTACTCGTTTTACAATTGTAATTTTGAAATGGACATTGCACATGCCATACCTTGTCAAGATTTTGAGGCACTCATTCCTGTATCTACAAAGCTTTATGGATATTGGAAACTAGATGCACATAATAAAAGTAATGTTTTATTTTACTTTATTTTTATTTACAATGTAATTTATTTCTACTCATAACGATTTATTATATTTACAATTTAATTTCATTCTTAATTAAATGAATGAGTATGAGTATGGTTTAACCCTTAACCACCTACGTGCGGTCTCACAGACAATAGATTACTCAAAATTGTCAATAACTAAACGCGAGTATGTCGCACACGCGTCTGTGTCCTTGTACCTTTGCTGGCCCCTCCCGCAGTACCGGCCGTGCCGTCGACTCGTTCAGACGTATGCTCATTTTGATTTGGTGAGTTAAAAAACATCATCGGCGGTCTGTGAGACCGCATGTAGGTGGTTACTGTATTTTTTAACAGTCTCGGAGACGTCTCGGAGACCGCTTGTAGGTGATTATGTCATTTTGTTCACCCACATAATTTTGTTTATTTTTGTGAAACATGTAGAAAAATGGTTGCTACAGGAGGTATCAGATGACAAAAATATGTCAGGCGAAGATTGTAATGACGTGAAACCGATTCAGTGGGGTATGTTGTAAAAAATATGCTGCAACTGCCTTGAAAAATTGTGGATCTTTGGGAATTGCAATTTTGTAGAATTTGACGATAAGTGCTCTATTTTTTTATTGAATTTTGTAGTTAAACTCCTTATTTTATAGAAATGAATAAAAAAAGGTCGATTTTTGGAATTCCTATATCTATCAGGTCTTTTAATGTAATCAGAGTCGATTTTTGTGTTTAATCTACCAGTCTTGAAAGATTATGCCATATCTCAAGATTTTATTATAGTTTATGTTATTTGAAGTTCTAAAATAAAAGTCTAAAGCATAAACGAGTATTTTACTCGTTGAAATGCTATCTTGATATTACAGATCCCGAATTTGAGATGATTATTCACGAGCGGTCTCTAGGATTGCACGTAGGTTGTTATTTTACAGAAATTGGACGTAGGTGGTTAAGGGTTAAATAATAATTCATTTTTAAAATCGACTCCATAGTTTTCTTGCCTCGGATCATGCGATGAAAAATCCGACCCCTGATCATCCGCAATGCGAAACAGATTACAGATGCTTTCGCATTGCTTGCAATGTAATGCTTTCTGTTATAGTTGACTTATCCAAAGACAAAATTACTCTCGTTCGGTTGAGGGTAATTATTCTTGAAAATTATCATTCCCCTGGCTATACTTATTTAAAAAAAATATCTACCTATTTGTAACTAAGTACGATTTTGATTGAATAACGTAATAATGTCCCTTGCATAGGCATCACTTTTTATTAAGTTGTATAATTAACTCAAAAAATATAATTATTATGATATGCCAGGGGAATGAGAATTACTCTTGAATGCACCCAAAATACTTCGACAAAGTAAATGTGTAACCAAATAGTCGCTAATAGTAAACCATACACGAACTCAAATGAACAATAATGAAGAAGCATGTTTTTAATTATTCATAACCGTTTTACATTTGTTTAACATCATAATTTGCATAGCCGAGAGCCATATTGAAATTGCCTAAGTGATACAGAAGAGATAAACAAAAACATGACAGGAACTAATCTTATAAAATACGGATAACTCACGTTTTACATCGAGTTTAGCTCGACATGTTTGGCAGCAGCAGCCGTCGCGGTTCTTAGGCTACGAATTAGCCCGAAACATGTCGAGCTAAACTCGATTTAAAACGCGAGTTATCCGTCTTTAATCAGATGAGTGAGTCTCACGGTAGTTTAATTTTCTATGACAGGAACTAGGTTGCAGGATCGTTCACAGGTGCGAGTTTTCAGCGCCTGGCAACAGCGCTTGGACTGGTTTCAACTGTTCCAAGATATCGTGTTTGTGTGCTGTTCTTGAGCGCACTTTGTTTTGTATAATATACTAGCTTTTGTCCGCGGCTCCGCTCGCGTTAAATTCGGGGTATCACAGAAGAGATAGCACACATACCAATTTTATAGCTTTCTACATTGAAAAGTTCCACTCCTCACTTTAGGGAAATGGGGAGGTTTTGAAGAGACAAAATGTAGCCTATGTCACTCTCCATGCCCTTAACTATCTCTACCTAAAAAATCATGTCAATCCATCGCTCCGTTTAGCCGTGAAAGACGGACAAACAAACAAACAAACAAACACACTTTCACATTTATATATTGGTACGGATGTAGATACTGATTTCTGGAGCTACCTATTTTGTGGTACTCCTAAAAACAAACAAAGTGTATTGGAACTTTTGTTTAAAGCGGCCGATTTACGAAACTCTGTCAGCGCGATGTAGAAGTTAAAATTCACATCACATTGGCTAGGTAGCGCTGGTGTCACCACAATGAAAAATAATAATATTTATTACTTGCTTTTAAAATTAGGGTCAATTCCCACCAAAAGAGCAGCGCAGCGCGGCGTAGCGCAGCGACCCGCTCCGCGGAGAATGCGCGACGATTCCTG